>QANY01006831.1:20092-65951 GCA_003255025.1 Datisca glomerata | reverse complement strand
TGTGTTGGCTGGTTCCTTGTTATTTGTGTCTTTTTCATGGGGTATACCCCTTGTATATTTGTATGTTTTCTTCTTCGGTTTATACAATTTTTTAATTTACCGAAAAAAAAAGGCCCAAAAGCTCCATGTTTAGCCAAGTTCGTCTAGTTTGGTCCTAAACACATCTCATTAGGTCTTTTTGACTCTATAGGGAACTAGAAGTACCTAAAATTACCACAACACTCAAAAGTATTATCCTTAATGTGTATTGGGTGTCAAAAGTCAGTTTGAGTATGTACCATGCGCAAAAGATCCAACTTTAGCCAAGTTCATCTAATTTAGGCCTCAACACATCTCATTGGGTCTTTTGACTCTGTATGGAACTAGAAGCACCTGAAATGAGTATAACAGTCCAAATTCTTATCCCAAAAGTGTATTGGGTGCCCAAAAGAATTTTTGAGTACATGCCATGCGCAGAAGAAAAAAGTTTAGCCAAATTCATATAGATTGGGCCTAAACCTACCCATTGGGTCTTTTTGAATCTTATGGTACTAGAATCACCTAAAACGGCCACAACAACCCAAATTCTTATCCCAAACATGTATTGGGTGTCAAAAGTTAGTTCGACTACATTTTTTTTGGTAAACTCAGTTCAACTACATGCGATGCCCAAAAGATCCAAGTTTAGCCAAGTTCATATAGTTTAGGCCTAAACACGTCCCCTTGGGTCTTTTTTCTTTGTTGGGCACTAGAAGAACCTAAAATGACCAAAAGACTCAAAATTCCTATCCCAAACGTGTATTGGGTGTCAAAAGTCAGTTCCACATGCCATGCCCAAAAGATCCAAGCTTAGCCAACTTCAACTACTTTGGAATTCAACACGACCTGTTGGGCCTTTTGACTCTGTATGGGACTAGAAGCACCTAAAAGGACCACAACACTCCAAATTTCTACTACTCCAAACGTGTAGTAGTGTCATAAGTCAGTTTGAGTACATGCCATACCCAAAAGATCCAAATTTAGTTAAGTTCATCTAGTTAGACTAAACACGTCCCCTTGAGATGTTTTGACTTTGTATGGCATTAGAAGCACCTAGAATGATCACAACACTCCAAATTCTTATCCCAAATGTGTATTGGTTGTCAAAAGTAAGTTTGAGTTTATACCATGCCCAAAAGATCCAAGTTTAGCCAAGTTCATCAAGTTTGTGTCTAAACACATCCCATTGGGTCTTTTTGACTCCATATGACACTAGAAGTACCTAAAATGACCACCACACTCTAAATTATTTTTCCACACATGTATTGGGTGCCAAATGTTAGTTCGAGTACATGCGATGACCAAAAGTTTCAACTTTAGCCAAGTTCATCTAGTTTGAGCTTAAAATCCCATTGGGTGTTTTTAACTCTGCCTAGAACTAGAAGCACCTAAAATGACCACAACACTCCAATTCTTATCCCAAAGCATGTATTGGGTGTCAAAAGTTAGTTCGAGTGCATGCCATGACCAAAAGATCAAAGTTTAGGAAAGTTCATCTTGTTTGGGCCTAAACATGTCCTATTGGGTCTTTTTGACTCCGTATGGCACTAGAAGAAGATGGAATGATTATAACACTCCAAATTATTATCCTAAACGTGTATTGGTTGTCAATAGTAAGTTCTAGTACATGCCATGCGCAAAAGAAACAAGTTTAGCCAAGCTTGCTTAGGTTGGGACTAAACCCCTCCTATTGGGTGTTTTTGACTTTGTATGGCACTAGAAGCATCTAAAATGACCTCAGCAGTCAATATTCTTTTCCCAAACGTGTATTGGGTGTGAAAGTTCAGTTCGAGTACATATCATGCCTCAAAGATCCAAGTTTAGCCTAATTCATATAGTTTGGGCCTAAACACGTCCCCTTGGGTCTTTTTGACTCCGTATGGTACTAAAAGCACCTAAAACGACCACAACACTCCAAATTCTTATCCCCAACCTGTATTGGGTGTCAAAAGTTAGCTTGACTACATTCCATGCCCCAAAGATCCAAGTTTAGCCAAATTCATCTAGTTTGGGCCTAAAAATGTCTCATTGGGTTTTTATTAACTTTGTATGGCACTAGATGCACCTAAAATGATAACAACAGTCTAAATTATCATCACAAATGCGTAAGGCGTGTCAAAAGTCAGTTTGTATTCTTGCCAAGCCCAAAAGATCCAAGTTTTGCCACGTTCATCTAGTTTGGGCCTAAACTGTCCCATTGGGACTTTTTCAATCCGTATGACCCCAGAAGCACCTAAAATGTCAACAACACTCCAAATTCTTATCCCAAACATGTATTGGGTGTCAAAAGTTAGTTCGACAACATGTCATACCAAAAAGATCCAAATTTAGCTAAATTTATCTACTTTGGGCCTAAACACTTCCATTGGGCCTTTTTGACTCTGTATGGCACTAGAAGTACCTAAAATGACCACAACACTCTAAACTATTTTCCCAAAGTGTATTGAGTGCAAAAAGTCAGTTCCAGTTGATCTGATGCCCAAAAGTCCATGTTTAGTCAAGTTCATCTAGTTTGGGGCTAAAGACGCCCCCTTGGGTCTTATTGATTCTGTATGGTACTAGAAGAACCTAAATCGAACAAAACAGTCAAAATTCTTATCTCAAACATGTATTGGGTGTCTAAAGTCAGTTCTAGTACATGTCATGCCCAAAAAATTCAAGTTTAGCCAAGTTCATCTAGTATGGGCCTAAACATGTCCCATTGGGTCTTTTTGACACTGTATGGCACTAGTAGCACCTAAAACAACCACAACACTTAAAATTTTTATCCAAAATGTGTATTGGGTGTCAAAAGTCAGTTCGAGTACATGCCATGCCCAGTAGATGCAAGTTTAGTCAAATTCATCTAGTTTAGGCCTGAACACGTCCTATTGGAACCTTTTTTACTCTGTATCGCATTAGAAACACCTAAAATGATGAAAACACTCCAAATTCTTATCCCAATCCAGAATACTACCACCCTCCAGCTGGTAGTATGCTAGATTGTATATTTTTGGTGGCTCATGTTCAATCCCACTCACACCTCTTCATTGAATGTGAATATGCCAAACAGTCTGGGACTTCCTAATGAGCAAATGTGAACTAACCTGTAGAGCTTCAAATTGGACACAATTGATCTCTTGGTTACTTGTTTGGAGTAAAGGAAAGTCTCTGAGAGCTTGCTTACTGAGGATCATTTTCTCCTCATTTGTGTACTTCACTTTGAAGGAGAGAAATTCTAGAATTTTTGAAGGGAATATGAGGGATAGGTCAATTTTTGAGAAGCTCATCAAAGATAATTTCAGAGGAAGATTTTTCTATGCCAAAGGTGAGAAGACAACTTGGGGCTCTCCCTTATGGTTGCTTGGGAGCTCCAACCTAGTATCTTTGACTGAAGGTATGATATTGTAATCGGACTAAGTTAAGCCCCCTCTCCAACTCTCTCCCACCCCCCNCCGCCCCTCCCCCCTCTTCCCCTAACCTTAGCTTCATTGCTACATTTACCTGGTGCTCCAGTTTGGGGTTGCTAAGTATTGTTTGCGATGGCTTTGGCTTCCTTTTGTTATACATACTATCATGTGTAGTTGGGCTATTCCCCACCATTGCTACATTGATGCAGTCCCCTTTGAGCTCCCTAGGCATTGCTCAGTGTTTGTTTTGCAGTGGCTACGGTTGTTTTGTAGGTGATAGGGAGTCTCTGCTCACCCATATGATCTCTTGGCCTTGGATCTCACCTTCAAAGCAGACCATCATGATCATACTGTATTCGTTTACTGCATCATTTGCTTTCTTTGTAAATTTTTTTCGGTAAGCAAAAAAATGTAATTCTTTGTAATTCCTTGTAATCAATAGGGTTCTATGCTATAAAGGCCCTACACTAATATAATTGTTTGAAATTTTAGTATTTTGGTGTTATTTCGGTGCTAACCCCATAGTGCTACATTGCTGCATTTCACTTTGAGCATCCTTGGTGCTGCTTAGTGTTTTTTTTGAAATGGCTCTGTTGCTTTGCAAGTTGTCCGGATCCTACTGACGACATCTCATTGGCCACTACTACGTACCACCACGCAACATGCATATGGACTTCCGAGTTTACCTTCTAGCATAACGTTTACTCTCTTTAGGCTATGCTATGCCACAACTAGCTTTGTACTTTTATAAGATTCTGACATCCTCATTTTGTAAGGCTAAGCCGGCGAGTATTCATATAGCCCTCAGGCCTTAGTCAAATTTTGTAGCTTCTTGGTTTCCCCAGGTTGCTAATATTGGTGTTGATCTTGGTTGACCATAGTTGATATTAGACTCACTTGTAAAGTCAGTTTGAGTACATGTCATACCCAAAAGATCCATGTTTAGCCAAGTTCATCTAGTTTTGGCCTAAACACGTCCCCTTGGATCTTTTTGATTCTATATGGAACTAGAAGCACCTAAAATAACCACGACGCTCCAAATTCTAATCCCAGATGTGTATTAGTATCAAAAGTTATTTTCAGAACATGACATGCCCAAGAGATCCAAGTTTAGCCAAATACATCTAATTTGGGCCTAAACACGTCCCATTGACTCTTTTATACTCCGTATAGCACTAGAAGCATCTAAAATGACCACAGCACTCCAAATTCTTATCTCAAATGTGTATTGAGTGTCAAAAGTCACTTCAAGTACGTACCATAACCAAAAGATCCAAATTTAGCCAAATTAGTCTAGCATGGGCATAAACACATCCAATTGAGTCTTTTTTTACTCCGTATGGCACTAGAAGCACCTAAAAAGACCATAAAACTCTAAATTCTTATTCCGAACGTGTATTGGGTGTCAAAAGTCAGTTTGAGTACATGCCTTGCCCAAAAGATCCAAGTTGAGCCAAGTTCATCTAGTTTGAGCCTAAACACGTCCCATTAGATCTTTTTGACTATGACCACAACATTCCAAATTCTAATCCCAAGTGTGTATTAGTGTCAAAAGTCATGTTGAGTACATGCCATTCTCAAAAGAACCAAGTTTAGCCAAATACATCTAGTTTGGGCCTAAGCACGTCCCATTGGGTTTTTTTACTCTGTATGGCACTAGAAGCACCTAAAATGACCATAACACTCCAAATTCTTATCCAAACGTGTATTGGGTGTCGAAAGTTAGTTCGAGTACAAGTGATGCCCAAAAAATCCAAGTTTAGTAAGTTCATCTAGTTTGGGCCTAAACACATCCAATTGGCACATTTTCACTTCGTATGGCGTTAGAAGCACCTAAAATGACCAAAACACTTCAAAATCTTCTCCCAAACGTGTATTGAGTGTCAAAAGTCTGTTTCAGTACATACCATGCCCAAAAGATCAAAGTTTAGACACGTTCATCTAGTTTGGGCCTAAACACGTCCCATTGGGTTTCCCTGACCATTATTCTAATTGTGTGATGGAGTGCATCTCTTCTCCTTCTTTCTCTATTGTTGTAAATGGTGATTTGACAGTGGTGATAAAGGGTGATCCTATCTCCCCATATTCTTGGTTATGTAGTTTCTCACTGGTAGTCTCAAGCTTGCTGCTGAAAAGGCGAATTTTGGCTTTCACTGGAGGTCTAAGGAGCTTGGCATTGTTAACTTATACTTTGTTTATGATCTCTTTATATTCTATAAGGGTAACGCTTCCTCTGTTGAGGTTATAATGGAGAGTTTAAGGTTATTTGAGGCTCTTTCTGGTCTTCAGCATAATCTTCAGAAAAGTTAGATTTTCATGTATCGGGTCCACCACACTACTTCTCAGGCTATTCTGGATTTGTGTAATTTCAATATTGGGGAGCTCCCTATAAGATATTTGGGGTCCCTTTGTTACCTCAAAGCTAACCAATTTGATTGTGTAACTGTGGTGGATCACATTACAGCTAGAGTGAAGTCATGGGAATCTCATTACCTTTCTTATGCTGGTAGATTGCAGCTGGTGAAATCTGTTCTCTATGCCATTTTTTAGTATTGGGCTGGTTTGTTTCCCAAGAAGATTTTGCACATGATTCTGGTTGTTGTGAGAAACTACTTGTGGAATGCTTCAGCTATAAAGCATTCTGGTGCTAAGGTGGCTTGGAGTGATCTGTGCTATTCTAAATCTCAATGTGGTTTGGGCCTTAGAGATCTCTCTTCAGCTAATGAAGTGGAAGTGCAGAGCATTTCTGGTTTTCTGGTCTCCTTTGTTAAAGCTTCCCTTTGGAAGGATTGGTGGAAGGTTTTCTTGATCAAGAAGAGCTATATTTTCTTTGTTAAGCTTACCTGCAATCATTCTTGGAGTTGGACGAAGACTATGAAAGTTAGAGACAAGTTTGCTGGGTTTTTGAAAGCTCGGGTGGGTAATGGTGAGTATATTTCTCTGCTCTTAGACCCTTGGCACCCTTTAGGAGCATTGGCTTAAGGGTTTGGGCCTAGGATTCATTTGGATACTAGTTGGGATTGGACTACCAAAGTGAGCTCCGTGATTCATAATGGGGCCTGGAATTGGCCTACTTCTAACTCCCATGAGCTTATCACATCTAGGGAGGTTCCTTTCTCTCCCCCCCTACGGAGCACTCCTTGGACTCTTGGCTTTGGAATCCTTCTCCTTTTGGTCTTTTCTCTGTGGGGCATACCTATAGGGCTCTTGCTCCAGCTGGTGATAAAGTGAGATGGGCTCCACTTATTTGGTTTAGAAAGCACATTCCTAGATAGAACTTCATTGCTTGGCTTGCTGCTCTTAATAGGCTTGCAACTGGGGATAGATTGGCTGTTTGGACGTCCACTTCTAGGACTCCCCATGTCACCTCTTGTGTCCTTTGTTTGCATCCTGTGGAGACCTTTGAGCACTTGTTTGTTTCATGCACTTTCTGTAGTCATATTTGACAGAGTTTGGTTAGTTGGTGTGGCTTGGCCACATCTCCTGGGAATTGGAATCAGTTGATCTCTTGGCTACTTGTGAAAGCTAAGAGTAGTGACCTTTTGGGGCTTTTGTTCTGCACCTTTGTCTACCATGTATGGAGAGAAAGGAATGCGAGATCTTTTTAAAGTAGAATGAGAGATAAAAAGTGATTTTGACTTGTATTGTTAATGCCATTCAGAGAAGACATTGGAGACTTAAAGGTTTCTCCGAGAATGAGAGGAACAAGAAAATCCAGCTTGCTTGGGGGTTGAATCCTTCTATTTTTTATACTCAAAGTTTAGTGCTTTTTGTTCCCTTCTCTTGTTTGTAATCCTTTGGTCGTTAAGTTGGCTCCAATATATGTTTAGATTGCTCCCATCTTTGTTTTCTTTGTTTTGTTTTCCTAGGGAATGCCCCTTGTATATTTGTAAGTATCTTCTTCGGTTAATACAATCGTTTTAATTTACCGAAAAAACATCCCATTGGGTTAGTTTTCTCCGTATGGCACTACAAGAACCTGAAATAATCAAAACCCTCCAAATTCTCATCCCAAACGTGTATAGGGTGTCAAAAATATATTCGAGTACATGCCATACCCAAAAGGTCCAAGTTTAGTCAAATTCGTCTAGTTTGGGCCTAAACACATCCCATTTGGTCTTTTTTACTCCTTATGGAACTAGAAGCACCTAAAACAACCACAAACTCCAAATTCTCGTCCCAAACACGTATTGAGTGTCAAAAGTCAATTCGAGTACATGCCTTGCCCAAAGGATCCATGTTTAGCCAAGTTCATCCAATTTGGGCCTAAGCATGTCCCATTGGGTTTTTTTTACTTTGTATGGCACTAGAAGCAACTAAAAGTGACCACAAATTTCCAAATTCTAATACCAAATGTGTAATAGCGTCAAAACTCAGTTCGAATATATGCCATGCCCAAAGGATACATTTTTAGTCAAATACGTCTAGTCTGGGTCAACACATCCCATTGGGTTGTTTTTACTCCGTATGGCACTAGAAGCACCTAAAATGACCACAACACTCCGAATTCTTATCCAAACATGTATTTAGTGTCAAAAGTCAGTATGAGTACATGCGATGCCCAAAAAATCCGAATTTAGCCTAGTTCATCTAGTTTTGGCCTAAAAACGTCTCATTGGGTCATTTTGACTCTGTATGGTACTAGAAACACCTAAAATAACCAAAACACTCCAGAAGTCTTATCCCAAATACGTATTGGGTGTCAAAAGTCTGTTTGAGTACATGCCATGTCAAAAAGATCAAAGTTTAGCCACGTTCATCTAATTTAGACCTAAACACATCCCATTGAGTTATTTTGCTCCTTATGGAATTAGAAGCACCTAAAATAATTACAACCCCCCAAATTCTCATCCGAAACGTGTATAGGGTGACAAAAATAAGTTCGAGTACATGCCATACCCAAAAGATCCATATTTAGCCAAATTCATCTAGTTTGGGCCTCAACACGTCCCATTTGCTATATTTTTTACTCCATATGGCACTAGAAGCACCTAAAACGACCACCACTCTAAATTTTTATCCCAAATTTGTATTGGGTGTCAAAAGTCAGTTCGAGTACATGCGATACCCAAAAGATCCAAGTTTAGACAACTTCATCTAGTTTGGGCCTAAACACGTCCCCATGGGGTTTTTTACTTTGTTTGGCACTAAAAGAACCTAAAATAAATACCACACTCAAAATTCATATCCCAATCCTACTAGGGTTAGTGACTATAGGCCGATTTCTTGTTGTAATGTCATATATAAATGTATTACTAAGCTTTTGGTCGATAAATTGAAGCTGGTTCTCCCGGATCTAATCAGCCCGAATCAAAATGCTTTTGTTCCGGGTAGAAGAATAGCTGATAACATTTTATTATCCCAAGATCCTGTTAGAAGCTACCATAGAGCCAGAAATAGCCCGATGATGTGCTCTTAAAATTGACCTGAAGAAGGCTTATTATTCTGTAAATTGGCATCTCATTGGCAGAATTCTTGATTGTTTGGGGTTTCCTAAGAATTTCACCAAGTGTGTTATGGAGTGTATTTCTACCCCCACGTTCTCTATCAACATAAATGGGGAGCTCCAAGGGTTCTTTAAAGGAACCAAAGGGATCCGACAAGGAGATCCTATCTCCCCTTATTTGTTTGTCTTGGTAATGGAGGTACTCACTGGTATTCTTCAATTTTCTGCCCAAGACACCAATTTTGAATTCCATTGGACATGCAAAGAGCTCAAGATAGTGAACCTTTGTTTTTCAGATGATCTTTTCATTTTTTGCTAAGGGAATGTGAAATTAGTTCAGATTATTAAAGAAGGCCTCAACCTCTTTGAAGCATTATCAGGGCTGCAACCTAACCTTCTTAAGAGTCAGATCTTCTTCTCGGGGATCTCTAACTCTGTTCAACAAGGGATTTTGGAGATCATGCCACTAACTAAGGGCTCTTTTCCTATGAGATACTTCGGAGTTCCCCTTATTACCTCAAAATTGTGTAAGGCTGATTGTGACTTATTGGTGGAGAATATTGTTTCTAGAATTAGATCTTGGGAAACAAAATTCTTGTCTTTTGCGGGTAGGCTTCAACTAATCAAATCAGTCTTGGTAGCCATGTTTCAATTCTGGTGTGGGTTGTTTATTATTCCCAAGAAGGTCATTAAATTGGTCAAGGCTGCTCTTAGGAACCATCTTTGGAATGCTAACGAGGCTAAGCACTCTGGGGCCAAAGTAGCATGGGATGATCTTTGCTTCCCTAAATCTCCAGGTGGACTTGGTTTAAAGGACCTAATTCTCTCCAATGAAGTTTCAGTTGCAAGGCACCTTTGGTTCTTAATCTTCTCTTCTTTGTGGAAAGATTGGTGCTTCACCTATTTAGTGAGAAAGAGCTCCATTTTTATTGCTCACATTCCTTCTGAATGCTCATGTGTGTGGAGAAAGATTCTGAAACTAAGGAATAAATTCTCCCCTTTTTGCAAAGTCACACTTGGCAATGCGGAGTCCGTAAGCCTTCTTACTGACCTGTGGCACCCTTTGGGGGTCCTCCTTACCAAATTTGGCCAAAGGCTTCTCTCGAGTACAAGGTGGGACCTTGACTCTAGGGTGAGTAGGGTGATTCTGAATGGGAACTGGAATCGGCCCTCTTCAAACACTTTTGAGCTGATGGAGATCAAGGATACCCATTTGCCCCATCCCTAGGTGATGGAAAAGGATTATGGGCTTGGTCCCCTATCCAAAAGGTGCATTTTTCAGCTAAAGACACCTATAAAGCCCTTGTCCCGGATAGGGAGTGTGTTAGGTGGGTTAAGCTGATTTGGTTCAACCACCATGTGCCTAGACAAAGCTTTCTATCTTGGGCGGCTATTAAAGGCAAATTGGTGACCAAGGATAGAATGGAGCATTGGTCTTTGCCTACCCCTATTACCCCTATTGCCGACCACAACATTCCAAATTCTTATCCCAAATGTGTATTGAGTGTCAAAAGTTAGTTCGATTACTTTGATTGGCACTAGAAGAATCTAAAATGACCAAAACACTCAAAATTCCTATCCCAAACGTGTATTGGGTGTCAAAAGTCAGTTCGAGTACATGACATTCCCAAAATATCCATGTTTTGTCTAGTTCATCTAGTTTGGGCCTAAACATGTCCCATTTGGTCTTTTTGACTCCGTATGGCACTAAAAGCACCTAAAATGACCAAAACACTCCAAATTCTCATCCCAATCATGCATTGGGTGTCAAAAGTCTGTTTGAGTTCATGGCATATGTAAAAGATCAAAGTTTTGCCACATTCATCTAGTTTGGGTCTAAACACGCTCTATTGGTTTATTTTGAGTTCATATGGCTCTAGAAGCACCTAAAATAATCACAGCCCTCCAAATTATCATCCCATGTATTGAGTGTCAAAAATAAGTTCGAGTATATGTCACACCCAAAAGATCTAAGTTTAGCCAAGTTCGTCTAGTTGGGCCAAAACATCCGCTTGAGCTTTTTTGACTTTATAAGACACTAGAAGCACCTAAAACGACCACAACACTCAAAATTCTCATCCCAAACATGTATTGGATGTCAAAAGTCAGTTCTAGTAGATGCCATTAGCAAAAGAAACAAGTTTAGCCTAGTTTGGGCCTAAACACCTCCCATTGGGTCTTTTTGACTTCGTATGGCACTAGAAGCATCTAAAATCATCACAACACTCCAAATTCTTATCCCAAACGTGTATTGTGTGTCAAACGTAAGTTCCAGTTTATACCATGCCCAAAAGATCCTAGTTTAGTTCATCTAGTTTGGTTCTAAACACATCTCATTGGGTCTTTTTGACTCCGTATGGGACTAGAAGCACCTAAAATGACCGCAACGTTATAAATTATTTTACCAAACGTGTATTTGGGTTCCAAAAGTCAGTTCGAGTACATGCGATGCCTAAAAGTTCCAAGTTTAACCAAGTTTTTCTAGTTTGAGCTTAAAAACATCCCATTGTGTATTTATGACTCTGTATGGAACTAGAAGCACCTAAAACAACCACAACACTCTAAATTCTTATCCCAAACATGTGTTGGATGTCAAAAGTTAGTTCAAGTCATGCCACACCCAAAAGATCAAAGTTTAGTAAAGTTCATCTAGTTTGGGCCTAAACATGTCCTGTTAGGTCCATATGGCACTAGAGGCATCTGAAATGATTATAACACTCCAAATTACTATCCCAAATGTGTACTGGGTGCAAAAGTCAGTTCTAGTACATGCCATGTGCAAAAGAAACAAGTTTAGCCAAGTTCATCTAGTTTGGGCCTAAACACCTCTCATCGGGTCGTTTTGACTCCGTATGGCACTAGAAGCATCTAAAACTACCACAACACTCAAACCTCTTATCCCAAATGATTATTGGGTGTCAAAATTCAGTTCCAGTACCTATCATGCTGATGGGGATCAAGATGCTGTTTCTAAAGGCTTGCAAGATCCATTACAAGGAATTCGTGGTCCAATGACTCTAGCTAGAACAAAAAGGATGAATGAGGCTTTATATGTCAAAATCATGGACGTGCATGACAAAGAGGCTGTTCTAGAAGATTCCAAGGCGTCACCAGGGATAATCACGTATCTTTATATGCAAGGCTTGGGTTTGGAAGAACAAGGATTAGAATCGATGACATGAGGCCCAATTCATTGTATATGTGTTTTATGGGTTTTGGGCTTAGATGGAGTTTTATTTTTATTTTAACTTGTTTGTTGGGTCTTGGACTTCGGGCTCATTTAGGTTTTGGGTTTATTTTATTTTATTTATTTTATGCTTATTTCGTTTTAGGGTCACTATATAAAGGCTATTATGATGTAAAAACGGACACTTTTTAGTCATTAATATTATTCAGCGAGCTTTTGTTTTGAGTTATTGCGTTCTTGGTTGAATACAAAATTTTAATTTATCAAGGGAGTGGTCAACCTTGTGGCATCTTAAGATTGAGGTTTTAAGGACTTAGCTTTCCTTAGGGTTCTACTCTTATCAACTTCGATTTATTCCTTAACTACCGATTTTGCTTCTTGTTCATTGATCCAAGGGTTCCTAGGGTAGGTCGCCTAGTGGGTTCTTATCAATTGGTATTAGAGTATTGGTTTCTTGAAACATGTTATCTATCCTCTTCGTTATTTATCTTCAATTTGTGTTTTTACTTCCTTTCTATGTCTTGTCTTAGTATTGAGTCTTATTGTGCTTTCACTTAAGTAAAAACAAAAACAAAAAAATCTAGTCTTTTTCGTGTGATTTTGTCGACTAATCTTAATATAACCATAAATTTTGATCTGGGAGTGAAAACAAGCATTATTGCATATCAAATCAAATTGATTTTCGTGCCCTATAAAGTTCTTTCCATGTTTGAAACCAAATTCCTTCTATTCACTTATTTCCGAGCTCTTCAAGTTTCTACGCAGTTTTACCCAAACATTCAGAATTTTAGACTTCAAATTTCGAATTTCAAATTTCAAATCCAAAATTCCATTGTTTATCACACCTTATCTCTATCTTATCACATATTATCTCTATCTTTTACAAATTTGAATTTGAATTTTAAATTAGAGATAAAAGAAAGAAAAAGAAAAAAAAGGATTGTTGGAGATTGAAGGCTGCTTTGTTTTTCCTTGCTTCTTCATTCATCAATTGAGTATTCTAGAGAATTCTTTCACATTTCTTTTGCTTCCTTTTGAAGTTTTCTTATTTTTTGGCTCCTTAAAGTTGATTTCTTCTCTTTCTATTCCTATTTGCTTCAACTAAGTTTTAAAATTCTATTTTTTTTAGATTTGTCACCATCTAACATTTGCTCCTTAAGATTTTGTTGATTGTTTACTCTCCTAAGAACATAAAGAAGGCTGGGACAAGAAAGTGGTCTTGGCTTGCATTACAAATGCCATTAAAGGTAGATTTTTGAGTCTTAAAGTATTTTCTGTGACTGAAGATAACAAAACCATTCAGCTTGCCTGGGGATTGCATGCCTCTATTTTTGACAATTAAGCTTGGTTCTTCTGTTTCTTTAGACTGTTATCTCTTGTAATCTTTGTTAGTGTTTGGGTGCCTCCAGCTTGTGTGTTGGCTGGTTCCTTTTTTTGTTTCTTTTGCCTGGGGTATGCCCCTTGTATATTGGTATGTTTCTTCTTCGGTTTATACAAATTTTTAATTTACCAAAAAAAAATAAAGAAGTCTGGCTTGAGTGGTACAAGGCATGAGTGGTGAGATCATCTTTGGAAAAAAGCCAAAATAGGGTGAAACACAAGTGAAACGAGTGAATCTGATTTGAGTGTAAACACGTGAGGGAGTGTCTGAGGAACAACAATCATTTTTATATTATTTTTTCAGATTGTCAACATGAGTAGCGACGGAGACCCACAAGACATCGACATGAAGGTGTTTATAAAGGCTGTTAATGATCAATTTAAGTTGCTGAATGCGAGATTTGATCATTTGCAATCCTCTACTCATTCTAAATCCAATACAAGATGTGTGTTTGAGGAAGAGGAGGAGGAATATTCTGATTTTGAAAGTTCTAGTTTAAAGAGGAAAAGGGGAATCGAGAAAAGAAGGATAACTATCTTGGAAGTATTAAAATGATGATTCCTATGTTCCAAGGGAAGAATGATCCAGAGTTTGTATTTGGAGTGAGAGAGAAGAGTCGAACATGTGTTTGACAGTCATAATTATTCGAAGGAGAAGAAAGTCAAATTGGCAGTCGTGGAGTTTGCTGATTATGCGAGTATTTGGTGGGATCAATTGGTGCTTAGTAGGAAGAGGAATGGGGAGAGGGCTATTTGAACTTGGGAGGACATGAAAGTGGTGAGCGAAATAAATGTATTCCTAGTCACTACTATAGAGACTTACAAAGAAAATTGCAAGGTCTGGTTCAAGGTTCAATGAGCGTGGAAGATTATCACAAGGAGATGGATATAGCAATGATAAGGGCGAATGATAAGTGCGTAAAAACATATTTTATTCAATGTTTAAATAATAACATTTGTGAAGAGATTAAATATGGTGTTTTATGTAATTATTTCACAAATGTTATATTCAGATATTTATTTTGTTTTTAATGTGTTTTCAGGTTACAAAAATAAGCAAACTTGAAAAGGAGTTCAAAATGGTCTAAAAATCCATGTCTCTAGATGCTTCCAAGTCTCCACGTGCCACCATATGAATTTTGAAAATTTAAAGTTTAAAGATCAACTCGAAATTTGAATTTCAAGTTTCACTGATCCTTTTGCTCAAGTAATGGTATCATTTGGAAATAGATTCAGAGAATAAATAGTTAAAAAAATAAGCAACTTGAAAAGGAGTTCAAAATGGTCTAAAACTCTGTCTCCAGATGCTTCCAAGTCTCCATGTGCCACCATATGAATTTTGAAATTTAAAATTTAAAGATCAACTCGAAATTTGAATTTCAAATTAAGCATCAAATTCGGCAGATTTGCACAGTCGAAGAAAAAGGAATATTACATGATGAACCTGATTTTTCTACAATTCAAATCTTATATGGTTGGAAAGATACGAGATTAAGTTTTCATTTGAATATTTTATGTATTTTTCTGATCGTTTCAACGGGGTCAAAACGTGGGATAAAAAATGATTACGAGTTTTAAACCAGTGAATGATAAAGATAAAGATCAGGACCTTAGCTTATCTTAAGCTAGAATCTACCATCTTTTATCTTGAATTTTGAATTTTAAATTCTTGTCATGATAAATTAAAAAGAGTCCTACTTGTGCTAGAGTTTTTTTAAAAGGATAATTTTGCTGACTTTGAAAGGAGAGATTCTAGAGAGGAGTTGTTGATTTTTGTGAAGATTGAAGAGCACGCAACCTCTATAGAAAGGGGGCACGCCCCAACCAAGATAGAGAGAGGATTTTGAGTTCTTTTTTTATTTAGAAGTATGTTCTTTACTATCTCCATGTGTAGCTAATTTCTTTCTTTAGTTAAGGGTGATTTCAAAGCCCTAGAAATGGTTATTAGTTAATAAAATTCAGGAATTTTCTCTCATATCTCTTTCAATTATGTTTATATTCCTTTGATTTCATTATCTATAAATTCTTTCTTGTTTGCTTGGGTGCGCAACTAGGTGAGCATGTTCATAATTTTATTGCTAGTTTAGAATTTTGATCTTAATTGTCAGGGCTTTCTAAACAAAAGTAGCAAATTGTTTTCAATGATTATTAGATATTTTTGTTTGATTACATAAGGAATATAACTCAAGTTTTATAAAATGAACTTGTGTGTTTGTTGCTTGTTTCAACCCATATCTTTCTTGATTAATTGCTTTCATTAAACTGAATTTAGAGAACTTGTTCTAGGTTGTTTAATGGAAAGAGTTTAAGTAAAAAACTTGTTGTACTTAACGACAAGGTAAGGAAATATCAAGATGATCGAACTTGTGATTGTTTTAAGGTTGTTATTTTTGAGAGATTGAGAAAGTTATTTCTGTTTATTGACTATTTCCATATTTCTAGAGGTGGAGAATGAATCCTTAACCATATTTCTTATCATATTGTTAATTCTTTAAATCTGTCTTTTCTAAATTCCAGTTTCAAATTTTGTTTTCTTTTGCTTTCTTTCATATCAAACAATCTTCAAATCCCCCCATATTTATTTTCATATATTCTTAGAGTGTCATTAGCGTGTCTAATAGTTTTCGCTCAATTTTGTTGAGTCTAAGTAGGATTTTTAATCATATTTTAATTTCTTGTCAGCATAGAGTCTAGTGTTTTTCTTGTGTCAATAACACTTAATTAGAAATAATCTCCTGTGGGAATGACCCTTACTTGCTACCATACTCAATAACAATCATATTTATTGCAAGGATTTAAGTTGGTACGCTTTTGTGCGTGCCAGTGAATGTTGACGAAGACTAAGAGGCTACCATAGCTCGATTTATTGGAGGTTTACATAAGGAAATCCACTGATGTGGTGGATTTGCATCACAATGTGGAGATGGAGGAGTTGCTGCATAAAGCCATTAAAGTGGAGAAAGAACTCAAATCAATGGGAATCCGATCTGGTTCGTCTTCTAATTCAAAATCAAGAGAAAAAGTCAAGCCAGAGGAGTCGGTTGCTGTTGTTAAAGGTAAAACTGAAATTAAATCTTCTTCTAAATCACGAGATATTAAATGCTTTAGGTGCCAAGGCTTTGGGCATATTTCTTTTCAATGCCAAAACAAAATGATATGAACCCACTAGGCGCCCTGCCCTAGGAACCCAATAACATTGAAGGTTCAAGAATCCACTGATCGATTTTAAAGAAGAAGAAACCCCAACCCATTTTCTATGACACAAAGAGAACCCTTAGGTATAGGACCTAAGACCCAAATTGATGCTTCGAAAAGAACCAAATGTATGGTTTAGATTCCACACTCAAGAACAAGAAGGAAAAGTGAGTGATAAGTCTAGGTTTTAGACGCCGCAAAAATATTCTTGATAAGTCTAGAAATTTCTAAGAAAACAAAAGAGAAGACTCTCACAAAGAAATTATATTGATCAAAGTTCTTGAATACATTATAAAACCATGCTTAAATAGAAAAACTAGAAGCCTAAAGAGTCCTAAAGTGTTTAAACAACCTAAACTAAATTTAAAAGATAAAGAAATATTAATTGCAGTAAAATAGGAACTAGTAATCCACCCAAAAGAATCACATTGCAAGTCCACTTGTAGGTTAGGATTACCAAGGTATCATGCTTTAATAGACTCCTATTGGCTGTCCACTTCTAGGTTAGGATTGCCAAGTTGTCTTGCTTCCTTGTCATCATTTAAAATGCCAAGTCATGCTCCATGTGACTGCATGTTGAATGCCACATCATGCTCCATGTGGAATGCCATGTTGGATGCCACGTCATCTCCATGTGGGCCACATGTTGTATGCCATATCATGCTCCATGCAAGCTGCCATGTTGGATGCCACGGAATGCTCCATGTAGGCTTCAATGTTGGACGCCACGTCATACTCATATTGAGTGCTTCGGCCATTCTCTTTACTTGAACTCTTTTTGATTTGACCATCTAATACTTGAAGTGGATCCATCCATTGAGCTTGTTCAACCAGATCCTCATCACAAAAGAGCGAGTAATGATTTTAATGGAGAATGGTGAGATCGAAAGTGATAGTTCAAGTGAGGACGAGATGCCACCATTAGAGGATTGTTCTAATATTGAAATTGAAGGACCGGTTAAAGGTGATTTGTTAGTTGCTAGGAGAGCACTAAGCATACAACCTAAGGATGACGGTGATGAAGAGCAACGAGAACAAATTTTTCTCACTAGATGCTTAATTAGAGACAATGTATGTACAATGATTATTGGTCATGAGAGTTGTACTAATGTTGCTAGTACGTTGTTGGTGGATAAGCTGAAATTGAATGTCTTGAGGCATCCTAGACCTCACAAGTTGCAGTGGCTGAATGAATGCGGAGAAGTGAAGGTAACTAAGCAAGTTTTGGTTTCCTTTTCAATTGGAAAATATGTGGATGGGGTTCTTTGTGATGTGACACCGATGCATGCTGGTCTATCTTACTTGGTCGACCATGGCGATTTGATAGGAAGGCTTAGCATGATGGATACAAAAGACTTTATTCCTTCACATTTAATAATCATTTTTTTTGTATTAACCCCTCTCACACCTTTGCAAGCTTACAAAGATCAGATTAGGATAGCAAATGAGTGCAAAAAGAGATAAAAACATATTTGTGATCAAGAGGAAAAGAAAAAGAGAGAGAGTGAGAGTGAGGTCGAGGGAAAAAATACAAGAAAAGAGTGAGAACAAGAGAAAAGTGAGCAAAAAATGTACGAAAAGGAGAGAGACAAGAGAGTGAGTGCTTTTGTTGGAAAAGTGAGGTTAAGAATGTTCTTATTTCAAGACAACAACTACTTGTACTCATGTACAAGGATGTTTACTTTTCTACTAATGACCTTAACCCCTCTTTGCCTAGTGTTGTGTTGTCTTTATTGCAGCAGTTCGAGAACCTATTTCCAGATGAGATTCCCCATGGATTACCTCTTTTAAGAGGTATTGAGCATCAAATATATTTCATACCCCGGTGCTGCCTTGCCAAATCGACCCACTTATAGAGCTAATCTTGAGGCAACCATGGAGATACAAAAGGAAGTGGATGAGTTAGTTCAAAAGGGTTTCGTGAGGGAGAGTCTTATTCCATGTTCGGTTCCTGTCATCATAGTCCCAAATAAAGATGGAACATGGTGCATGTGTATGGATTGTCAAGCCATTAACAAGATACCGATAAAGTATAGACATCCGATCCCTAGATTAGATGATATGCTTGATGAATAATATGGCTCTTGTTTGATGAATAATATGGCTCTTGTTTGTTTTAAGAATGGCTATTATCAAATTCGCATGAAAGAGGGAGATGAATGGAAAACAACTTTTAAAACTAAGTATGGATTGTATGAGTGGTTAATGACGCCTTTTGGTTTAACTAATGCACCTAGTACATTCATGAGGTTAATCAATCATGTTTTGCATTCTTTCATGGAAAAATTTGTGGTAGTTTACTCTGATGATATTTTAGTTTATAGAAAAAAATCTTGATGAGCATGTGAAACACTTTTTTGCTGGGTTTATTGTGTTGAGAGAGCACCAATTGTATGCTAATCTTAAAAAGTGCTCGTTTTGCATGGAATCTGTTGTGTTTCTTGGATTTGTTGTTAGTTCGCAATGTATTAGCGTTGATGAAGACAAGATAAGGGAAATCAAGGAATGTCCCACACATAAGAATGCGAACGAGGTAAGAAGTTTTCATGGACTAGCTAGTTTTTATCGAAGGTTTGTTAAAGATTTTAGTTCTATTACTGTACCTTTGAATGAACTTGTTAAAAAGAATGTTGTTTTTAAGTGGGATGATGTGCATGATTGTGCATTCAAGAGTTTGAAAGATAAGTTGACTATGCACCTTTGTTATGTTTGCCTGACTTTGAAAAAGCCTTTGAGATAGAATGCGATGCATCTGGAATTGGAATAGGGGCTGTTTTTATGCAAGATTCCAAACCAATTGCATATTTTAGTGAAAAGCTAAATGGGGCAGCCTTAAATTATCCTACTTATGACAAGGAGCTTTATGCATTGGTAAGGGCTCTTCAAACGTGGCAACATTACTTGTGGCCAAGGGAATTCATCATTCATTCTGATCATGAGAGCTTGAAGTTCTTGAAATCCCAAGGTAATAAGCTTAACAAAAGACATGCTAAGTGGCTGGAGTTCATAGAAATGTTTCCTATGCATTGTCTAGGAGGTATGCATTACTTATTTCTTTGGAAACTAAATTGCTTGGTTTTGAATTGATTAAAGATTTGTAAGCTTCTGATTCTGATTTCATTCAAGCATGAAATGCATGTGATAAGTGTGCGTTTGGTGATTTTTATCAGCATGAAGGATTTGTATTCAAGAAAGATAAATTACATGTGCCTATTTGTCATGTTCGTGAGTTGATTGTTAGAGAAACTCATGGGAGTGGTTTGATGTGTATTTTGGTGTGCTTAAAGACTTTAGATATACTACGTGAGCATTTTTATTGGCCTAATATGAAGCATGATGTGCAATCTATTTGTGATAAGTGCGTTACATGTAGGCGAGCAAAATCTAAAGTTTACCGTGCCTTACCAACCTTGGATTGATATTTCTATGGATTTTGTTTTAGGATTGCCAAGGTCTCAAAGTGGTAAGGATAGCATGTTTGTTGTTGTTGATAGATTTAGTAAAATCGCTCATTTCATTGCATGTTCTAAAACCAATGATGCAACACATATTGCTGACTTGTTCTTTAAATAAGTTGTTCGATTGCATGATTTACCTAAAACAATTGCCAATGATAGAGATGTTAAGTTCTTAAGTCATTTTTGGTGCAGTTTGTGGAGTAAATTAATAACTAAACTCTTGTTTTCTACTGTTGCACATTCTCAAACGGATGGACAAACTCAAAGAGTTAATAGGACACTCACTACTTTGTTGCATGCTATCATACAAAAGAACTTGAAACAATAGGAAAAGCGTTTGCCACACATTGAGTTTGCATAAAACAGATCTGTTCATTCCACTACTTCATTTTCACCTTTTGAAGTTGTTTATGGTTTTAACCCTTTAACTTCGGTGGATATTTTGCCTTTGCCTACTAATGAGCATGCTAATCTAGATCGTAAGAAAGGGCAGATTTTGTGAAAGATTTACATGCCAAGGTTCGGGCTAACATTGAGAGGAAGAATGAACAATATGCTACTGCAAGCCAATAAGGGGTGTTTACACGTTGTTTTCAACCTGGAGATTGGATTTGGGTGCACATATGTAAGGAGAGGTTTCCTACACAAAGGAAATCAAAATTGCACCCTAGAGGAAATGGAATTCTCAAGTCTTGTTACGACGCAATGATAACGCCTACAAGCTAGATTTGCCAAGAAAATATGGTAAGGTTAATGCAACTTTTAATGTGGCTATTTACCAAAAAAACTTTTGATGTGGCTGATTTATCTTTGTTTGATGTAGGTGGTTCGAGGATCCTTTTGAAGAGGGGAATGATGGGGATCAAGATGCTGTTTCCAAAGACTTGCAAGATCCATTACAAGGAATTGGCGGTCCAATGACTTGAGCTAGAACAAAATGGATGAAAGAGGCTTTACAAGTCAAAATCATGGACGTGCATGACAAAGAGGCTGTTCAAGAAAATTCCAAGACGTCACCAAGGATAATCACTTATCTTTATGTGCAAGGCTTGGATTTGGAAGACCAAGGATTAGAATCGATTACATAAGACCCAATTCATTATTTATTTGTTTTATGGGTTTTGGGCTTACATAGAGTTTTATTTTTATTTTAAGTTGTTTGTTGGGTCTTGGACTTCAGGCTCATTTAGGTTTGGGTTAAATTTATTTTGTTTTATTTATTTTATGCTTATTTCGTTTTAGGGTCACTATATAAAGGCTAATATGATGTAAAACAGATACTTTTTAATCATTAATATTATTCAGTGAGCTTTGCTTTGCGTTCTTGTGTTCTTGGTAGAACATAAAATTTCGACTTATCAAGGGAGTAAACATGACCCGTAGGGTCTTTTTTACTCCGTATGGCACTAGAATCACCTAAAATCACTGCAACACTCCTAATTCTAATTCGGAATGTGTCTTGGTTGTCAAAAGTTAGTTCGAGTACATGCTATGCCCAAAAGATCCAGGTTTAGTCAAATTCATCTAGTGTGGGTCTAAACACATCCCACTGGGCCTTATTTACTCTGTATGTCACTAGAAGCAACTAAAATGATGAAAACACTCCAAATTCTTGTTCTAGTACATGCCATGCACAAAAAATTCAAGTTTAGCCAAGTTCATCTAATTTTGGCCTAAACCCATCCCATTGAGTCTTTTGGACTGTGTGACACTAGAAGCACCTAAAATGACCACAACACTTCAAATTCTTACGCTAAACGTGTATTGGGTGTCAAAAGTAAGTTTGAGTTTATGCCATGCCCATAAGATCCAAGTTTAGCCAAGTTCATCTAGTTTGAACCGAAACATATCCCATTGGGTATTTTAACTCTCCAAATTCTCATTCCAATGGGTCTTTTTTACTCCGTATGGCACTAGAAGCACATAAAATGACCACAACGCTCCAAATTCTTATCCCAAATGTGTATTGGTTGTCAAAAGTCAATTCGAGAGTACATGCCATGCCCTAAAGATCCAAGTTTAGCCAAATTCATCTAGTTTGGGTCGGAAAACATATGATTGGGTCTTTTTTACTCCACATGGCACTTGAAGCACCTAAAACAACCACAAAACTCCAAATTCTTATCCCAAACGCGTATTTGGCCTCAAAGTCAGTTAGAGTACATTTCATACCCAAAAGATCCAATTTTAACCAAATTCATCTAGTTTGGGCCTAAACACGCCCCATTGAGTTTTTAACTCTTTATGGTACTAGAAGAACCTAAAACGACCACAAAACTTCAAATTCTTATTCCAAACGTATATTGGGTGTCAAAAGTCAGTTCAAGTACATGCCTTGCCCAAAAGATCCATGTTTAGCTAAGTTTATCTAGTTTGGGCCTAACCACGTCCCATTGGGTCTTTTTGACTCTCTATGGCACTAGAAGAACCTTAAAAGACCACAACATTCAAAATTATAATCCCAAATGTGTTTAGTGTCAACAGTCAGTTAGAGTACATCCTACTCTCCAAAGATCCATGTTTACTCAAATACGTCTAGTTTGGACCTAAACACGTCTCATTGGGTCTATTTTACTCCGTATGGCTCTAGAAGCACTTAAAATGATCACAACAGTCCAAATTCTTATCCAAACATATATTTGGTATCAAAAGTCAGTTCGAGAACATGTGATGCCCAAAAAATTGAAGTTTTGCCTAGTTCATCTAGTTTGGGCCTAAACACGTCCCATTTGGTCATTTTGACTCCGTATGGCGCTAGAAGCACCTAAACTGACAAAAACACTCCAAAATCTTATCCCCAAACGTGTATTGGGTGTCTATTTGGTGTCAAAATTGAGTTTGAGTAATGGGTCTTTTTTAATCAGTTCAAGTACATGCCATACCCGAAAGATCCAACTTTAACCAAATTCATCTAGTTTGGGACTAAACACGTCCCATTGGGTCTTTTTTACTCTTTATGATACTAGAAGCACCTAAAACGACCAAAACACTCCAAATTCTTATTCCAAACGTGTATTGGGTGTCAAATGTCAGTTCGAGTACATGCCTTGCCCAAAAGATCCATGTTTAGCCAAGTTCATCTAGCTTGTTCCTAAACCCGTCCCACTGGGTCTTTTTGACTCTGTTCGGCACTGAAGCACTTAAAATGACCTCAACATTCCAAAATCTAATCCCAAATGTGTATTAGTGTCAAGAGTCAGTTCGAGTACATGTCATGCCCAAAAGATCCATGTTTAGCCAAATACGTCTAGTATGGGTCTAAACACATCCCATTGGTTTTTTTTATTCCATATGGCACTGGAAGAACCTAAAATGACCAAAGCACTCCAAAATCTTATCCAAAATTTGTATTGGGTGTCAAAAGTCAATTCGAGGGCATCTGATGCCGAAAAACTCCAAGTTTAGTCAAGCTCATCTAGTTTGGGCCTAAACACGTCCCCTTGGGACTTTTTATCTTTGTTTGGCACTAGAAGAACCTAAAATGACCACAACACTCAAAATTCTTATCCGAAACGTGCATTGAGTATCAAAAGTCATTTCGAGTACATGTCATGCCCAAAAGCTCCAATTTACCCAAGTTCATTTAGATTGGGCCTAAATATGTCCCATTGTGTTTTTTGACTTTGTATTTCACTAGAAGAATCTTAAACGGCCACAACACTTCAAATTCTCACCCGAAATCAAAGTAAGTTCGAGTTTATGCCTCAAAAGATCAAAGTTTAGGCAAATTTGTCTAGTTTGGGCCTAAACACATCCTATTGGGTCTTTTTGACCTCGTATGGCACTATAAGAACCTAAAATGACCACAACACTCAAAATTCTTATCTCAAATGTGTACTAAGTGTCAAAAGTCAGTTAGAGTACATGCCATCCCAAAAGATCCAAGTTTAGCCAAGTTCATCTAGTTTGAGCCTAAACATTTCCCATTGGGTATTTTTGACTTCGTATGGCACTAGAAGCAAATAAAATGACCACAATGCTCCAAATTTTATTCCAAATGTGTATTGGGTGTCAAAAGTCAGTTCGAGTACATGCCATGCCCCAAATATCCAAGTTTAGCCAAATTCATCTAGTTTGGGCCTGAAAACATATGATTAGGTCTTTTTTACCCCACATGGCACTTGAAGCACCTAAAACGACCACAAAACTCCAAATTATTATCCCAAACGAGTATTTGGTGTCAAAATTGAGTTCGAGTACATGCCATACCCAAAAGATCCAAGTTTAACCAAATTCATCTAGTTTGGAGTAAACACGTCCCATTGGGTCTTTTTAACTCTTTATGATACTAGAAGCACCTAAAACGACCACAAAACTCCAAATTCTTATTCCAAACGTGTATTGGGTGTCAAAAGTTAGTTCGAGTATCGTTTAGTGGATAGATGGGGTCTTAACCCAATCATTTTGTAAACCTTGGCTGTCTTATAAAGCCTTGATATCTAATTTCAGTACTTTACATATTCCTAGTTTAATTTATGTGCAGATCTTAAGCCTCTGATTAGACTCTAATTTTGTATTTCCTAGAGTATGCCCCTTGTACATGTGTAAGTATCTTTTGGTTTATACAATTTGTTTACCAAATTAAATTCTTGCAATAAATATGATCGTTATTTTGGTAGAAAGCAAGGGTCATTCCTGCAGAAGATTGTTTCTAATAAAGTGTTATTGACACAAGATAAACACTAGACTCTATCTGACCAGAAATTAAAATGTGATTAGAAATCTTACTTAGGCTCAACAAAATTGAACGAAAACTTATAGACACTAATGGCACTCTAAAAAAGTATTAAAATAAAATTGGAGGGGGGGGGGGGAGTTGAAGATTGTTTGATATGTAAACAAAGATAAAGAAAATAAAATTGGAAACTGGAATTAAGACAATACAGATTAAAGAGTTAAGAATATGATAAGAAGTATGATGCCATGCCCAAAAGATCCAAGTTTAGCCAAGTTCATCTTGGTTGGGCGGGTGGTATCCCAAACGTGATTTGGGCCCTCCAACTTCTAGAGAGAGAAAGCTCTCCCTTCTCTCTAGGTTTTTTGATTTCTGATCTCGTGTTTCGTCACTCCTGAAACTGCATTGTTGGTTGGTCTCTATTAGCCAAGGTGGGTGACAAACTCACTTATGGGGTACTACCCAAGGTTTCTTACAATCGAAGGCCATTTCTTCTCTTAAGATAGCTCTGGTTGATCATGGAGGGAAGAAAACTTCTCAAAGCTCTGAGCCAACTTTTGAGTTTTGAAGTTCAAGAGGGTATCTCCATAGAATGTCGTCTTCTTTCTATCTCAGCTAAGGAGGGAAATCACTCTTTGGGGGAGTATTCAATGTCCTGGTTAGTCTAAAAGCTTACTTTATCTTAAGAGAATCCAAGGTGGGTCAAGTTATCGCTTATGGAGACATACAAGACTCTATTGTGTATAAGGCTATCTCTATTCCTAAGGAGAAAGCCTCTTATACATGGTAATAAAGTTTTGGATTTTAATTCTACACTCTTGATCTTTTTTTTTGTAAACAAATTGTATAAACCAAAAGATACTTACACATGTACAAGGGGCATACCCCAGGAAATACAAAATTAGAGCCTAATCAAAGGCTGAAGATATGCACGTAAATGAAACTAGTAATCTGTAAAGTAATGAAATTAGATACCAAGGCTTCAAAAGACAGCCAATGTTTACAAAATGCTTGGGTTAAGACCCCATCTATCCACTAAACGTAGATTAGTATCATTAGTGCCAAAACACTTCAATAACCAAAGCCTTAATCTGATTAATTGTGAGATAGCTTCAATTAGGACATTGGAATCTCTGATTTTGCCTTAAAAAATCCTTGCATTTCTTTCTCTCCATATATAATAGATGAAGGAAGTAAGATCTAGCTTAACTGACTCCTCTGAGTGACTTCCCTTTTGCATTAGCAAGCATCCCATCTACAAACTGACCCCAATCTCTAACCTGGCAGTGTAGATCACATTCGTTCACAAGTGTGGCCCATACTCTGGCTGAATAGCAACAACTGACAAAAAGATGCTCATGTGTCTCCTGGTAGCCAACACAATACACACAATCAGCATAAAACCCTATAGTGTTTGGTCTAATTGTGCAACCCTATCTCTAGTGGTAAGTTTGTTTTGCAAAGCCAACCAAGAGATAAAGCTGCACCTTGGGATGTGTTTAGAGAACCATATCACCTTTGCCCACTTAATCGTTGGTCTTGTAGGGGACAGTGCCTTATAGGTTAGACTTAGAGAAAAATCTCCATTCTGACTTGAAATCCATTTCCAAACTTCTTGTCTTTGAGCTTGGGGAGGAGGAAATGGAACACTTCTAATCTCAAGAAGCTTAAAAGTGTTTGAAGTTGGCCAATGCCATTGATTGTCTTGAATGACAACACTCACCATAGAGTCCATAGTCCAAGAAGTTCCTGATAATAAGATTTGGTAAGCTTGGTTGTAATGAGTGGGGACACCAAGGTACCTAACTGGAAGAGACCTTTCTGTAAAACTCAGTTAAGCTCGAATGAGAGAAAACATCTCTGGGCTCACCCCTGATAAGAACAGTTGGCTCTTTGACACATTTGGTTGAAGCCTTGATAGCTCTTGGAAAATGGCCAAAGCTTCCATAAGCACATGCACACTATATCTCCCTCCTTTACAGAATGAGACTAGGTCATCAACAAAGCATAGATTGACTATGTTAAGCTCTTTGCAGCTCCAATGGAACTGAAACTCTGAGTGTTTGGCCGCAAAGCTCAAGATCCATGTCAAGACCTCCATGATGATGACAAAGATGTAAGGAGAGATTGGATCCCTTTGTTTAATTCCTTTAGCACCCCTAAAGTAACCATGCAGCTCCCCATTTATATTCACTGAGTATGAGGGAGAAGAAAGGCATTCCATGACCCGAGAAATGAAAACATTTGGGAAGCCAAGGCATTGAAAAGCTTTACCTATTAGTGACAAGTTCACACTATCATAGGCTTTCTTAATGTCCACCTTGAGAGCACACCTTGGCAAACCAAGTGATCTATGGTAGCTTCTAAGCAATTCTTGGGAGAGAAAAATATTGTCATCCATTCTCCTTCCTGGGATAAAAGCATTTTGGTTCTGACTTATGATGTTGGGTAATACAAGCTTGAGTCTTTCAGAAAGTATTATTGTGATGCACTTGTAGACTACATTGCAGCAAGAGATAGGTCTAAAGTCCTCAATACTAGTGGGATTAGAGACCTTTGGTATTAAGGTGATTGTAGTTTAGTTAACCTCTTTTAGGAGGTTACCTGTAGTAAAGAACTCCAAAACAGCTTTGGTTACATCCCTCCACCAGCCACATGCCATGCTTTCTTAAAGAACCCAGTTGAAAAACCATATGGTCCAGGAGCTTTTCCACTTCCTATACTGAAAATAGCTTGCTTAACCTCATTTTCCTCAATTGGAAACGCCAAAGGTACAGCCTGATCAGGTCCAAGCTTTCTTGGCAAAGCACAATCAAGTATACTCCAATTGACTCCCATTTCTTCATTTGGTGTACCGAAGAGGGTTTTGTAGTAATCCAAGATATGATCATGGATTTCCTGATGGGAAGTAAGTAGAGAGCCTTGGTTGTCCAGGTGTTTAATCCTGGTTTTGAATCTAGTCTTTTACATGCTTTGAAAAAAGAAAGAAGTGGTCGGATTACCCAAATGAAACCACTGTACTCTCTTCAGCATGTCTAAGTTCAAAGAATTTGGAACACGCATCTCTCTTCTAAACCTGTAACAATGCATTCAAAGGGTCATTTCCCAATAAGTTTTGAATCGACTCCATGTGTGCTTCAGCCAAATTAACTCTAGAAGGGAGATCACTGCAAAATCTTTGGTTCAACCTCAATTCACCTTTGAGTGCCTTAAGCTTCTTACAAAGTCTAAACATTGTTGTCCTTGAGCTGCCAAAACCCTTCTCTTTCAAACCAAACCTAAAAAAACTGGAAGCTTACTCTTGGTTTCTCCATTTGTAAGGCAATTGGATTATGATCAGAGATGCTAGGAGGAGCAAAGAGACACTTTGTGTTAGGGAACGAGTCCATCCAGTGAATATTTGGAACACGCATCTCTCTTCTGAACCTGTAACAATGCATTCAAAGGGTCATTTCCCAACAAGTTTTGAATTGACTCCATGTGTGCTTCAGCCAAATTAACTCTAGAAGGGAGATCACTGCAAAATCTTTGGTTCAACCTCAATTCACCTTTGAGTGCCTTAAGCTTCTTACAAAGTCTAAACATTGTTGTCCTTGAAATCTCAACCCCCCAACCTCTATCCAGGAGCTGCCAAAACCCTTCTCTTTCAAACCAAACCTAAAAAAACTGGAAGCTTACTCTTGGTTTCTCCATTTGTAAGACAATTGGATTATGATCTGAGATGCTAGGAGGAGCAAAGAGACACTTTGTGTTAGGGAACGAGTCCATCCAGTGAATATTTGACATGGCTCTATCCAGCTTACACATAATAAAGGTTCCATCATGATGCTTGTTTGACCATGTGAATTGAAAACCTGAGTATGCAAGGTCCTCAACCTCAATAGTGAAAGTGCATTTGCTAAGTCAAAGATGCCTTCATCCCATCCCTTAGCTCCTCATCATTTCTCACTTGGGGAGGCAATAACATTTAAATCTCCAGTGATAAGCCATGGGGCATGAGAAGTGAGTGAGTGGTGGGAGCACAAGGATTCCCAAAGCTTCTTCCTGATCACTTTAGAATTTGAAGCATATACGAATGTGATATAACATACAACATTAGAATGCTTAATAGTAAGCTTACAAATATATCTTGGTCAGTAGTATTCAAAACTATTACATTAAGTACTTTTATGTCCCAAGCAACCCAAATTCTACCCCTTGCAGCAAAATTATAGTTTGCTACCACCTCCCAATTAGGAAAAATGGCCTTAGCAAGATTAGTGAATTTAAAGTTTTTCACTTTAGTTTCAAGTAAAGAACAAAGAGAAAGACTGGAATTCTTACAAAGCTTCCTCATAGCACCTTGTTTTAGGGAGTCATTGAGCCCCCTAATGTTCCAAGTAGCAAGATTAAACATAAATGTGTGGGTTGTGGGTTTCCCCACTAGCTGCAACTCCTTTATGTCTACCTTTGCAGGGTGTGTTGTGCCATTGACCTTCTTCTTCTTCTTCTTCTTCTTTCTCATTTTTCTTAAACTTGGAGTGTTTAGAGATGGAGAAAGGGTGGAAAGCTCTTGGTTCTTGCTCACGATAGCAAGATTATCCTCTTCTTCCTCAGTTGAGTGCTCAATAGGTTCCACCCTTAGTGGGGAACTTCCAACTATGTCTTGGTCTAGCACTAAGCCCAATTCAAGTCCCACTTCTAAGTTGACTTTCTTCCTTGTTCTCTTGGATTTAATCTAAATCCAACCACTGTTATCATCCAAAGTGGTTGAGGGAGGTGTGTTTGGGAGAAGTGAGGGAGAAACGGGGGATTTTTTAGGGGTGGAAGGTGTGGGGGATGAGGGACGGGAGAGATTTGCGGAGTTTAAGGTGGAGCTAGGGTTGGATTGAGGGAGAGATGGGGCTGTAGCTTGGGGATTAGGAGAATGTCTTTTAGCTTGCTGGATGAAATCACAATCATGACCAAAGATATCACACTTGTCACACTTCTTTTGGTAGGCCCTCATACTCTACAAAAACATCAATTGGATCCCATCCTTCAATACCAAGATGGTTAAGGATTCTTGACATGGTTGAAATCTCAACACAGATTCTAGCGAAGTCTCTTTTCACTCCTGTTGCAGTCAAGTGATCCAAGTATAGGGCTTTACCCACTGCATTGGCAATGTAGCTTAGAGCTTCAGAAGTTCTCAACTCAAGGGGAACATTCAGAGTTTCACCCAAATGGGGATCTTAGCTAATTTTTCCTTTGTGAATTTGACATTAGGCTCCCATGGTTGAAGAATAAGAGGTTTCCCTAACAAATGCCATAGTCCATCCTTAAAGAAATAATATATGTGTTCTAAGTTATCAAATTTGAAATAGAAGAGTCCATTGGAAGCTTGAACATCAAGGAGACCTCTCCCTTTCCAAAGCTGCAACGCAATCCTCTTAACCAAGTGTAATGGAGTTGATTTACCCATAAAATAGCCAACTAAACAAGTCTCCCATTTGGCAAAGCTTTCTTTGGCAACAAACTCAGGGAGCTTAACAATGACCACATGTTCTTCATAAATTGTAGAATCCTGAAACTCAAACTCAAACCTATTAGGTTGGTTTCTCTTAACTTTATCAACCCAAGATCCATCCTTTGGTTGAGCTTTAGGTGAAGCTTCACAAAGTTTATGGTAGATAGTGTTGCCCTTAAGGGTTTCAGAAATACCCTTAGTAGCCTCTTCCTTATTCTTTAAAAATTTCAAAGGTTTGGGGGAAGGATAATACTCACAATTCCGTCTAAACCCCCGATCTTCAACTACTTGATTGTATTCTAGAAAAAATGGAAGAATGAGGTTTTCGAGTTGTTGGAGAAGATGAAGTTGACATGTAGGTGTCATTTCCATGCTTAGGTGGTAGTACAAAGGTACCTGAAACATGCTCCAAGCATGTTTTGAGCAAACGCAAGGTCAAATCCCTTTTATGTTAAGGTACACCGTAATTAAGAGAGATTGTCCTTGCTCTAAGTTTTGGGATGGGTTGTTTGTCCTTGATGAAGATGTCGTGGAGGATCATATTCATGCTTAGGTGGTAGTACAAGGGTGCCTAGAACGTGCTCCAAGGATGTCTTGGGCAAAGGGAATGTCAAATCTCCTTTATCTTCAGGTACAACTGCAATTAAGAGTGATTGTCCTTGCTTCGGGTTTTGGGGTAGGTTGTCTGTCCTTGCAAGAAAAGTTTTACCTTTTTTGTTGCCCAATGTATGCAAAAGTAGGTGTCCTTTCTCCTTTTGCTTTTGTCCTTTCACTTTTTTATCAGAATGCATGTCATTGTCTTTACTACTGCACAACTAGGGTTAGCTAGAATTGGTGAAGTGGCAGGAGTTGATTGGCTCTCAAGTACAGCCTCATTGACTAATGGACAAAATATTTCACCCTTGTTCATCTCTCTCCTTCATGCCCCTCCTTTGGCCAAAGAACCCTTGGTGATTTGCCTGAGTTTTTCAGACAAGGGAAAGCTTGTTTGCTTCTGAACATGCTCTTTGTCCTTAGAAGCACCTATAAAAGCTTCATTTACAAAACATGGGGCTCCACCAAAAGATGAAGGGGCCCTTAAAGAACTAGAATCCAGTAAGAATAAGTCATTGTGTACTTGAGAAGAAAGGACCAAAGAAATGCTCCCACAAGACATTGAAAGGTCATCCAAACCTTTGACTCAATCCTCATTAAAGCTAGAAGCAGCCTCATCATTGCCGTTGATGGCCATTTGGACCTCACACACACACTCTCTCTCTCTCTCTCCCACTCTCTCTCTCCCACTCTCTCTCTCCCTCACTGTCTCTCCTTCTCTCTTCCCTCTAACTCTTTCTCTCCCTCTCCAATTTATCTCTCATTCTCTCTCGCTCTCATTCTCTCTCTCTCACTCTCATTCTCTCCGTCGCTCTCTCTCTCATTCTCTCCCTCTCACACTCTCTCTTAATCTCTCTCTCCCTCGCTCACGCTCTCTCTCTGTTTCGCTCTCGCTCCCTCGCTCACGCTCTCTCTCTGTTTCGCTCTCGCTCCCTCGCTCACGCTCTCTCTCTCTTTTGTTGTCTCACTTTCTCTCTTTCTCTCCCCCCGCTCACTCTCCCTCACTCACACACACACACACACACACACACACACACACACTCTCTCTCTCCCTCCCACTCCATCTCTCTCACTCACTCACTCACTCTCTCATGCTCTATCTCTCTCTCTCCCTCTTTCTATTTGTCTCACCCTCCCTCTCCCTCTCCCTCCCTCTCCTTCTATCTCACTCTATCTGCCTCTCTCTCAAAAACTCTCTTTCTTGCCCAGTCACTCTCACTTTCTCTCTCTCTCTCTCTCTCCCTCGCTCTTTGTCTCTCACTCGCTCGATCTTTCTCGCTCTTTCTCTCTCGCTCTCTCACTCTCTCTCTCTCTCACTTGCTCTCTTTATCTCTCTCTCCATCTATCTTTATACGTATCTCTCTCTCACTCCCTCTCGCTCTCGCTCTCTCTCATTCCCTTTTACACTCGCTGTCTCTCGCTCCCTCTTGCTCTCACTCTCTCTCACTCTCCCTCTCCTTCTCTCTTTCTATACCAATCTCTCTCTCTCTCGCTCTAGCTCTCTCTATCTATCTCTATCTCTCTCTCACTCACTCTCTCTATCGCTCTTTCTCACTCGCTCGCTCTCTCTCTCTCTCACTCTTTATCCATCTATATATCTCTCCCTACCTCAATTTCTCTCTCTCTCACTTTCTCACTCCCTTTCGCTCTCACTCTCTCCCTTGCTCTCTCTCTCTATTTCTCTCTGTTACTCTCTCTCTCTCATTCTCTCTCTTTCTCATTAATTATCTACCAATCTCTCTGCGCCTTAATCTCTCGCACCTTCACTCTCTCTCGCTCTCTCTCTCTTCCACTGTCTCTCTCCCCCTCATTCTCTCTCACACTCCATCTCTCTCTCCCTCTATCTTACTCTCACTCGCTCTATCTCTGTCTCTGTCTCTCCCTCTCTTCTCTCTCTCCCCCTCTTTCTCTCTCTTTGTCTCTCTCTCTATCGTTCTCTGTATATATATATCTCTCTTCCCCATTCTCTCCCCTCACCCCCTCTCTCTCCTTCTCGCTCTCTCCCTCTCCCTCTCTCCCTCTCCCTCTCTCACTCTCTCTCTGTCTCTCCCTCCCGCTCTCTGTCTCTCTATCTCTCTCTCCCTCCCTCTCGCTCTTGCTCTCTCTCACTCTTTCTTTCTCTTTATAACTATCATTCTCTCTGCCTCTCCCACTCTCTCCCTCTCGCTCTCTCTCCATCCTCCCTCCCCCTCTCTCTCTTTCTCTCCCTCTCCTTATCTCGCTCCCTCTCTCCAGCTCTCTCTATCTTTCTCTTTCTCTCTCTAACTCTCTCTCTCCCTCTCTCACTCTCTCCCGCTCCCTCTTTCATGATCTCTCTCTTCCTCTCTCTTTACCTCTATCTCCCCATCTCTCTATCTCTCATTCTCTCCCCCCTCTCCCTCTCTAGCTCTAGTTCTCTCTCTCTCTCTTTCTCACTCTGTCTCTCTCTGTGTCCCTTGCTCGCTCGTTCTCTCTTGCTCTCTCTCTCCCCCTCTCTCTCCCACCTCTCTTTCTCTTTCTCTTTATCTATCTATATATCTCTATCTCCCTCCATCTCTCTCCCTCCCTCTCTCTCCTCCCTCTCTCTCGCTCCCTCTCTCTCTTGCTCTCTTTTGCTCTCCCTTGCTCTCTCTTAATCCCCGTTTCTTTCTCTCCCTTTCTCTAGATCTCTCTCTCTTTCTTTTTGTCGCTCTTGCTCATTCTCTCAGCCCCGCTCTCTCTCTCTTTCCCCTTCTCTCTCACATTCTCTCCCTCCCTCCCTCATGCTCTCTCACTCTCTTTTTCTCTCTCTAGGTCTCACTCTTTCCCTCTCTTACTCTCACTATCTATCTTTCTCTCTCTCATTCTCATTATCTCTCTCTGTCATTCTTTCTCTTATATATATATATATATATATCATTCTCTCCCCCTAATTCTCTCTCTCTCTCCCTCCCTCTCCCTCTCTCTCCATCTCTTTCTCTCACTCTCTCACTCTCTCTATCTTGCTCCCTCTCACTCTTGCTTTCTCTTTGTCGCTCTCTCTCCCTTTTGCTCTCTCTCTCTTGCTCCCTCTCACGCTCGCTCTCTGGCTCTCACTATCTCTCGCCCACGCTATCTCTCACCCAAGTTATCTCTCGCACTCCCTCTCCTTTTCTCTCTCTCTCACACTCTCTATGCATCATTCTCTCCCTCTCTATCTCTCATTTTCTCCCCCTCTCTTGCTCTAGCTCTCTGTCTCTCTCGCTCTGCCCCTCTCTCTCACTCCCTTTCTGTATCTCTCTCTTTCACTCCCTTTTGCTCCCTCTCGCACTCTCTCTTTCTTGCTCGCTCTCTCTTGCTCCCTCTCACACTCTCTCTCTGTCGCTCTCTCTCCCTCTCTCTTTCTCCCTCTCACGCTCTCTCTCTGGCGCTCGCTATCTCTCCCTCTCCTTCTCTCTCTCTCTTGCTCTCTCTCACACTCCCTCTCTATCAATCTCTCTCTCTCTCTCTCCCCCCTCTCTCTCATTTTCTCCCCCTCTCTCTTGCTCTAGCTCTTTCTCTCTTCATCTATCTATATATCTTTCTCCATGTCAATCTCCCTCTCTCTCTCCTTCTAGCTCTCAGTCTCTCTCGCTCTCTCTCTCTCTCAGTCTCTCTCTCTCTCTCCCTCTCTCCCTATCCCTCTGTCTACTTCCCCCCGCTCTCTCTCTCTTTACCTCTCTCTCCCCATCTCTCTATCTCTCATTCTCTCCCCCTCTCCCTCTCTCTCTCCCTCTCTCTCTCACTCTCTCTTGCTCTCTCTCGCTCTCCTTCTTTCCCTATGTCTTTCTCTTTCTCTCTCTCCCTCTCTCGCTCTCTCTCTCATTCTATCCCTTTCTCTCTCTCCCCTGATTTCTCTCTCGCTCTCTCACTCTTTCTATCTTTGTCTCTCTCTCGTTAACTATTTATAAATCTCTCTCTCCCTCAATCTCTCACTGCCACACACTCTCTCTCCAACTCTCTCTCTCTCTCTGGCTTCATCTCGCTCTTCCTCTCTCTCGCTCTCTCTCACTATCTCTCTCTCTTTTTCTGGAACGATCTCCCTCTCTCTCATTCTCTCCCTCTCTCTCTTTCACTCACTCTCTCGCGCTGTCTGTCTCTTCCTCTCTCGCTCTCTCTCTCTTTCTCTCTCTCTCTCTCTTGAATCCCTCCGTCCAGCTCTCTCTCCCCCTTTCTCTAACTCTCCTTCTCTCTAACTCTCTCTCTCTCCCTCTCTTCTTCTCACACGCACCATCTCTAATGCTCTCTCTCTCTATCTCTCTTTGTCACTCTCTCTCTCTTCCCTCGCTCGCTCCTTCCCTCTATCTTTCTTTGTCTCTATCTCTTTATCTCTTTATCTATCTATATATCTCTCTCTCCCTAAATCTCTCTAACTCTTTCTTACTTTCTCTCTCCCTCTCTCTTTCTCTTTGTGCTCTCTCTCATTCTCACCGTCCGTCTCTCTCTGTCTCTCTCTCTCCCCCACTCTTTCCCCTATCTCTCTCTTATTCTCTCCCTCTCTCCCTCCCTCTCTCGCTCACATTTTCTCTCTCTAAGTCTCTCTCTCTCCCCTGCTCTCTCACACCCCTCTCTCAATCTCTCTCCCTCCCTCTCCCTCTCTCCTTCCCTCTCACACTCACTCACTCCCTTTCTACCTCTCTCTCACTATCACTCTCTCACTCACGCACTCACTCCCTCTCTCTTCCTCCCTCCCTCTCTCTCTCATTCACTCTCTCACACACTCTCTCTCTCACTCACTCACACACACTCTCTCTCTATTTTTCTCTCCCTCTCTCCCTCTCTCATTTACTCTATCTCACCATCTCTTTCTCTCTCTCCCCTTCTCTCTCTCTCTCAATCACTCTCTCTTTCACACTCTCTCACTCACTCACTCTCTCTCTCACTCCCTCTCTCTCTTCCAGTCTTTCTCTGTCTCACTCACTTACTCACTCACCACTCCCTCTCTAACTCACTCACTCATTTTCTATATCTCTCTCAATCTCACCCTCTCTCTAACTCACTCTCTTTTACTCTCTCTCTCTCTCTCTCTCTCTCTCTCTCTCTTACTTGCTCTCTCTCTCTAACACACACACACACATACTCTCACTCAATCTCTCTCTCTCCCCTAACTCTGCCCCCCGCTCTCTTGCTCTCTCCCCCTCACTCTCTCTCTCTCTCCCCCAAGCTATCTCTCTCTTACATCTCACACACTCACTATCTCTCTCTCTCTCTCTCATTCTCTCTCCCCTCTCTCCTCTCTCTCACTCGCACTCTCACTAACATTCTCTTTATATAACACTCACTCTTACTCTCTCCCTCACTCTCTCTCACTCTCCCTCTCTCACCCTCTCCCTCCCTTTCTCTCTCTCCCTCTCTCACTCTCTCCCTCTCTCTCACTCTCTCTCTCTTCCACTCTCTCTCCCTCTCTCTCTCCCCCTCTCTCTCCCTCTCTCTCCCCCTCTCTTTCTCTCTCTCCCTCTCTTTCTCTCTCTCCCTCTCTCTCACTCTCTCAGGCACTCTCTCTGTGTCAATCCCCCACACTCACTCACTCTCTCCCCCTATCTCTCTATCTCTCTCCCTCTCTGTCACTCATTCACTAACTCACTCTCTCGCTCTCTCTCCCTCTCACTCTCTCTCCCCCTCTCTCTCTCCCTCTCACTATCTCTCCCCCTCTCTCTCTCGCTCTCTATCTATCTCTCTCTCACTCAATCTCTCTCTCTCTTACTCTCTCTTTCACTCTATCTCTCTCTCACTTTATCTCTCTCTCACACTTAATCTCTTTCTCTTACTCTCTCTCTTTCTTTCTCTCTCTCTCACTCACTCTCTCTCTTTTACACTCTATCTCTTTCACTCGCTCTCTCTCTCACTCATCTCTCTTTCAATCTTTCTCTCTCACACTCACTTACTCACTCACTCTCTCTACCCCTATCTCTCTCTCACACTCACTCACTCACTCTCTCCCCCATCTCTCTCCCCTTCTCTATCTCTCTCACTCACTCTATCTCTCTCTCACTCACTCTCTCTCTCTCACTCACTCTCTCACTCACTCACTCACTCTCTCTCTCACTCTAACATGAGTCTCTCCTTCTCTCTCTCTCTCCCTCCCTCTCTCTATCTTTTTAACTTACTCTCTCTCTCCCTTTCACTAACTCTCACAGACTCACTCACTCTCTCCCCCTTATTCACTCTCTCTCTCTCTCTCGCTCACTCTCTTTCACTCTCGCCCTCTCTCTATCTCTCTATCTTTCTCCCCCTTTCTCTCTCTCACTCTCTCACACTCTCTCTCACACTCTCTCACTCTCTCACTCACTCACTCTCTTTCTCACTCACACTCTATCTCCCACTCTCTCTCTCTCACTCACCCACTCACTCTTTCTCTCTCACTCTCTCTCTCACTAACTCACTCTCTCGCTTTCTCGCGCACTCTCTCCCCTCACTCTCTCAATTTCTCCCCCTCTCTCCCTTGCTCTCTCTCTCCCTCTCTCTCTTGCTCTCTCTCACTCACTCTCTCTCTTTCTTTTTTCCCACTCTCTCTCACTAACACACTCTCTCACTCCTTCCCCCACTCTCTCCCCTCACTCTCTCTCTCTCCCCTCACTCTCTCACTGTCTCCCCTCACTCTCTCTCTCTCACTCACTATCTCTCTCTCTTTCTCTCACACACTCTCACTCTCTCCCTCTCACTCACTTCAAGGATAACTCTCTCTCTCCCTCCCTCCCTCTCACCCTTTTACTCTCTCTCTCTCTTTATCTCCACTCACTCTCTCTCCCTCACTCACTCTCTCTCCCTCACTCACTCTTTCTCTCTCACTCACATTCTTTCTCTCTCTCATTCTCTCTCTCTGTCACCATCACTCTACCCCTCTCTCTCTCTCACTCGCTCTCTCCCACTCTAAATCTCTCTATCAATCACACTCTCCCTCTCTCACTCTAACAATCACTCTATCTCTCCTTCTCTCTCTCCCTCCCTCTTTCTCTTTCACTCCCACTCTCTCTATCTCACTCATTCACTCTCTGTCTCCCCCCTCTCTCTCCCACTCTCTCACTTTCCCTCCCTCACTCTCTCTCTCCCTCACTCACTCTCCCTCCCTCTCTCTCCCCCTTTCTTTCCCTTACTCTCCCTAACTCACTCTCTCTCTCACTCCCTCCCTCTCTCTCACTCTCCCTCTCTCACTCTCTCCCTCCATCTCTCTCTCGTGCTCTCTCTCCCACTCTCTCTCTTCCTCTCTCTCCCTCTCTCTCCTTCTCTCACTCATGTCATTCTCTCCCTCTCTCTCTCTCGTGTCTCTCTCTCCCACTCTCTGTCTCGTGTCTCTCTCCCACTCTCTCTCTCTTGTGTCGCTCTCTCCCCCTCTCTCTCCATCTCGCCCCCCTCTCTCCCTCTCTCTCCCACTCTCTCTCCCTCTCTCTCTCCCACTCTCTCTCTCCCTCTCTCTCCCCCGCTCTCTCTTTCGCCCTCTCTCTTGGTCATTCTCTCTATCTCAATCTCTCACACTCACTAACTTTCTCCCCTATCTTTATATCTCTCTCTCTGTCACTCACCTACGCACTCACTCTCTCACACTCTCTCCCTCTCTCAATCTCTCCCTCTAACTATCCCTCCCCCTATCTCGCTCAATCTCTCACTCTCTAACTTTCTCTCTCTTTCTTTCTCAATCACTTTTTCACTCTCTCCCTCTCCCCCTCTCTCTCACACTCTCTCACTCTCTTTCTACCTCTCTCTCACTATCACTCTCTCACTCACTCACTCACTCTCTCCCTCTCTCTCTCCTGTCACTCTCTCCCTCTCTCTCTCATGTCTCTCTCTACCACTCTCTCTCCCTGTCTCTCTCTCGTGTCTCTCTCTCTCACTCTCTCCCTCTCTCTCTCGTGTCTCTCTCTGCCTCTCTCTCTCCCTCTCTCCCTCTCTCTCTCCCTCTCTTTCTCTCTCGGTCACTCTCTCTTTCTCTCAATCTCTCACACTCTCTAACTCTCTCCCCTATCTCTGTATCTCTCTCTCTGTCACTCATTCACTCACTCACTCTCTCGCTCTCTCTCCCTCTCTCAATCTCTCCCTCCCACTATCTCTCCCTCGCTCTCTCTCGCTCGCTATCTATCTCTCTCTCACTTAATCTCTCTCTCTTACTCTCTCTCTCTTTCTTTCTCACTCACTCCCTCTCTCCTTCTCTCTCACACTCACTCACTCCCTGTCTACCTCTCTCTCACTATCACTCTCTCACTCACGCACTCACTCCCTCTCTCTCTCTCTCATTCACTCTCTCACACACTCTCTCTCTCACTCACTCACACACTCTTTCTCCCACTCTCTCTCCCCCTCTCACTCCCTCTCTCTCTCTTTCACACTCTCTCACTCAATCACTCTTTCCCTCTCACTCCCTCTCCCTCTTCCAGTCTTTCTCTGTCTCACTCACCACTTTCTCTCTGACTTACTCACTCATTTTCTATATCTCTCTCATTCTCACTCTCTCTCTCTCTAACTCACTCTCTTTTACTCTCTCTCTTACACTCACTCACTCCCTTCCTACCTCTGTCTCACTTTCACTCACTCACTCCCTTCGCTCCCTCGCCCCTCTCTACCTCCCTCTCTCTCTCTTTTACCCTCTCTTTCTCACTCACTCTCTCTCCCCCTCACTCACTCTTTCTGTCTCTCACTTACTCTCCCTCTCACTCTCTCTCTCTATCTCAGTCACTCACTCTCCCTATTTCTCACTCACTCTCTCTCCCACCCTCTCTCTTTCCCCTCTATCTCTCACACTCACTCTGTCTTCCTCTCTCTCCCTCTCTCACTCTCTCTCCCTCTCTCACTCTCTCCCTCCCTATCCTCTCTCTCTCTCACTCTATATTTCTCACTCCCTCCCTCTCTCACACTCACACAATCTTTATTTCCCTTTCTTTCTCACTCTCTCTATGACTCTCTCTCCCCTATTTCTCTTTCTCTCTCTCTCTCTCTCTCTCTCACTCGCTCTCCCTCTCTCCCTCTCTCACTCTCTCCCACTCCCTCTCTCAATCTCGCTCTCCCTCCCTCCCTCTCTCTCACTCGCTCTCTCTCCCTTCCACTCTCTCTCCCTCCCTCTCTCTGGCTCTCTCCTCTCCCCTTTCTCTATATATATCTCTCTCTTTATCTCACTCACTCTCTCTCACTCTCTCTCCCCATCTCTTTCTCCCTCTCCCTTTCTCTCTCTTTCTCCCCCCTCTCTCTCTCCCCCTCTATCTCCCTCTCTCTCTCTTTCTAAATCTCTCACACTCACTCACTCTCTCTCCCCGTATCTCTCTCTTTATATCACTCACTCACTCATTCACTCTCACGCTCTCTCTCCCTCTCTCCCTCTCTCTCCCTCACTCTCACTCTCTATCTATCTCTCTCTCACTCAATCTCTCTCTCTCTCTCACTCACTCTCTTTCTTCCTCCCTCCCTCTCTCTCTTTCTCTCACACACTCTCTCACACACACTCTCTCACTCGCTCACACACACTCTCTTTCTGTTTCTCTCTCTCTCTCTCACTCTTTCTGTCTCATTTACTCTCTCGCACTCTCACTTTCTCTTTTTCTCTCTCTCTCACACACACAAACACACACACACACATACACACACTCTCACTCTCTCCCTTTCTCATGCTCTCCCTCTCACTCTCTCTCCCTCACTCTCTCCCTCACTCTCTCACTCTCTCGCACTCTCCCCCTCACTCTCTCGCATGCTCTCTCTCGCTCTCTATCTATCACTCTCTCACTCAATCTCCCTCTCTTTTACTCTCTCTCTCTCTCTCACCACTCACTCACTCACTCTCTCCCTCTCTCTCACACTCAGCCACTCCGTTTCTACCTCTCTCTCACTCTCACTCTCACTCTCTCATTCACTCACTCACACTCTCTCTCTTCCTCGCTCTCTCTCTTTCTCTCATTCTCTCTCTCACACACTCTCTCTCACTCACTCACACACACTCTCCTTCTATTTCTCTCTCTCTCTCTCTCTCTCTCACATTTACTCTCTCGCACTCTAACTTTCTCTTTTTCTCTCTCTCACACACACACAAACACACGCGCACACACACACTCACTCACTCTCACTCTTTCTCATTCTCTCACTCTCACACTCTCTCCCTCACTCTCTCCTTCAATCTTTCGCTCTTTCACACTCTCCCCTCACTCTCTCGCTCGCTCTCCCTATCTCTCTCTCTCCCTCTCTCTATCTCTCTTTATCTCTCTCTCTCACTAACTCAATATCTCTCACACTCTCACTCTCTCTATCTTTCTCTCCCTCACTCTCTTCCCCTCACTCTCACTCTCTCCCCCTGACTCACCCTCTCTCACTCTCTTCCCCTCACTCTCACTCTCTCCCCCTCGCTCACCCTCTCTCACTGTCTCTCCCCTTAATCTCTTGCACTCTCTCTCTCCACCTCACTCTCACGCTCTCTTTCTCTCTCTCCCACACACAACACACACACATTTACCCACACACTCTCACTCTCTCTTTTTCTCATTCTCTCACTCTCACTCTCTCTCTACCTCACCCCCTCCCTCACTCTCTCGCACTCTTTCCCTATCTCACACTCTCTCCCACTCTCTATCGCTCTTTATCTCTCTCTCTCTCTCTCAGTCAATCACTATCTCTCATACTCTCTCTCTCACCCACTCACTCACACACACACACTCTCTTTCACTTTTTCTCTCTCTCTCCCTTCTTCCCTCTCTCCTTCTCTCACTCACTAACTCACACACACACTCTCTCTATCATTTTGTCTCTCTCTGTCACACTCACACACTCTCTCTCTTTACTCTCTCTCTCTCTCTCACTCTAACAATCACTCTCTCCTTCCCTTTCTCCCTCCCTCCCTCTCTCTCTCTCTTTTTCACTAACACACACTCTCTCTCACTCACTCTCTCCCTCTATCACTCTGCCCCCCCACTCTCTCCCTCTCTCCCCCTCACTCTCTCGCTCTCCCCCAATCTCTCTCTCTCTCTCTCTCTCTCTATATATATATATATATATATATATATATGTCTCACTCGCTCACTCTCTCTCACACTCTCACACTCTCTCCCACTCTTTCTCTCACTCTCACACTCTCTCCCTCTCTCAAAAACACACTTTCTTTATAAATCTCACTTTCTCTTCCCTCACTCTCTCGCTCTCTCTCCCCTCACTTTCTTGCTCTCTCTCTCAACTTCTCTCTCTCTCAGTCTCTCCTTCTCTCACTCTCATCCTCTCTCTCACTCCCTCTCTCTCTCTAACTCACTCTCTTTCTCTTTCTCCGTCCCACTCTAACTCTTGCTCTCTCTCTCTCTCTCAACCTCTATCTCTCTCACTCCCTTTCTTTCACAATGTCTCTTTATCGTTCTCACTCTCTCTCCCTCACTCTAACAATCACTCTCTCTTTCTCCTTTTCTCTCTCCCTCCCTCTCTCTCTCTTTCACTCTCTCTCCTCTGTCAGTCACTCGCTCTCTCACTCTCTCTCTCTCTCGCTCTCTCTCTCTCTCACTCACGTTTTCTCACTCTGTCACACACTTTCTTTCTCTCTCAACCTTTCTCTCTATCCCCCTTTCTCTCTCTCCCTCTCTCTCACTCTCCCTCTCTCACTCTCTCCCTCCCTCTCTCTCCCTCTCTCTCCCCCTCTCTCTCTCACTCTCCCTCTCTCACTCTCTCCCTCCCTCTCTCTCTCCCTCACTCACTCTCTCTCTCTCTCACTCACTCTCTCTCTCCTCTCTCTCTCTCACTCACTCTCTCTCTCACTCACTCTCTCTACTCTGTCTCTTTCTCTCTCACAGACACACACACTCTCTCTCACACACTCTCTCCCTCTTTCATTCTCTCTCTTTACTCTCTCTCCCCCTCTCTCCCTCTCTCTTTTCACTCCCTCTCTCACTCTCTCTCTCCCTCTCTCCCTCTCCCACTCTCACACACACTCTCTCTCACTCCCTCTCTTTCACTCTCTCTCTCCCTCACTCTCTCCCCCTCACTTTCTCACTCTCTCCCCCTCACTCTCTCGCTCTCTCACTCTGTCTCACTAACTCGCTCTCTATCTCTGCCTCCCTATTTCCCCTCACTCTGTCACTCTATCCTCTTCACTCTCTCACTCTCTCTATTTCACACACACACTATCTCTCTTTCACTCTCTCTCTCTTTATCTCTCTCTCTCTCCTTCTCGCTCTCTCCCCCTATCTCCCTCACTCTCTCTCTCTTTTCACTCGCTCTCTCACTCTCTCTCTTTTCACTCTCTCTCCCTCACTATCTTTCTTTCTCTCACTCTATCTCTCTCCCTCTCTCACATACTCTCTCTCACTCCCTCTCTTTCACTCCCTCTCCCTCACTCTCTCCCCTAACTTTCTCACTCTCTCCCCCTCACTTTCTCGCTCTCTTTCATTCTCTCTCTCTCTCTCTGCATCCCTATCTCCTCTCACTCTCTCACTCTACCCCCTTCACTCTCTCACACTCTCTCTATTTTACACACTCTCTCTTTCACTCTCTTTCTCTCTCACTCACTCTCTCTCCCCCTCTTGCTCTCTTACTCTCTAACTCTCATCTTCTCTCTCTCACTCCCTCTCTCTCTAACTCACTCTCTTTCTATTTGTCCCTCCCTCTCTACCTCTCACTCTCTATCTCTCTCTCTCACTTACACTCATCCGCTCTCTCTCACTCCCTCTCTCTTTCTCACTCACTCTCTCTCTTTCTCTCTCACAGTCTCTCTCTCTTTCACTCTCACTCTCTCTCTCTCACTCTCACTCTTTCTCTCTCATTCTAACAATCACACTCTCTCCTTCTCTCTCTCTCTCTCCCTCTCCCTCTCTCTTTCTCTCATTCTCTCTGTCCACCTCTCACTCTCACTCTTCCTCTCTCCCTGACTCACTCTCTCTCTCACTCTCTCTCCTCTCTCTTTCACACTCTCTCTCACTCTCACTCACTCTCTCTCTCTCTCACTCTCTTACTCTCTCTCTCCTCTCTCTCTCTCTCATACTCTCACACACTCTCCCTCTCACACTGAATCTCTCACTCAATCTAACAATCACTATCTCTCTTTCCTTCTCTCTCACTCCCTTCCTTCCTCTCTGTCTCTCTCTCCCTCACACACTCTTTCTCTCTCGCTCTCACTTCCTTTCTTTCTCTATCTCTCTCCCCACTCACTCTCCCCTTCTCTCTCTCTTACTCTCTCTCAATCTCTCTCTCTCACACACACACACTCTCTCTCAATCTCTCTCTCTATTACTCCCAATCTCTCTCTTTCCATCTCACTCTAACAATCACTCTCTCTTTCCTTCTCTCCCTCCCTTTATCCCTCTCTCTATCTCTCTCCTTCACTCTTTCTCTCTATCTCAATCACTCACTCTCTCTCTTTCTCTCTCACACACACTCTCCCCCTCCCTCCCTCTCTCTCTCTTTCACTATCTCTCTCTCTCAGTCACTCACTCTCTCTCGCACTCACATCCTCTCCCTCTCTCTCTATCTTAGTCTCTTTCTCTTTCGCCCTCTCTCTATCTCTCGCTCTCTCTCTCTCTCACTCTCATCCTCTCTCGCTCACCCCCCCTCTCTCTCACTCATTGTCTCTCTCTCACTGTCTCCCTCACTCTCACTCTCACAATCTCTCTCTCACTTTAACACTCACACTCTCTCCATTTTTCTCTCCCTCCCTCTCTCGATTTCTCTTTCTCTCTCTCTCTCACACACGCTCTCTCTCCCCCTCACACACTCTTACTCTCTTTCTTTCTCTCTCTCTCGTCTCTCTCGCCTCACTCTCTCACTCTCTTACTCTCTCTCTCACACTCTCACTCTTTCTCTTTCTCTCTCTTATTCTCACTCACTCACGCTCTTTCTTTCTCTCTCTCCTCTCTCTCACACACTCTCTCACACTCTCTCTGTGTCACTCTCACTATCTCTCACACACTCCCTCTCACTCTCTCTCTCTCTCACTCACTCTAACAATCACTCTCTCTCTCCTTCTCTCTCTCCCTTCCTTCCTTTCTCTCTATCTCTTTCACTCTCTCTTTCTATCTCTACTCACTCTATCTCTCTCTCCCTCACACACTTTCTCTCTCTCCCTCACACACACACACTCTCTCTCTCTCACTCACTCTAACAATCACTCTCTCTCCCTCCCTCTCTTTCTCTCTATCTCTCTCTTTCACTCTTTCTCTCTATATCTCACTCAGCCACTCTCTCTCTTTCTCTCTCTCACACACATTCTCTCTCTCACTCTCTCTCCCTCTCACTCTCGCTCTTTCTCTCTCTCTCCCTCTTTATTACTCTCTCTCAATATCTCTCTCTCCTTCTCTCTCTCCCTTCCTTCCTCTCTTTCTCTCATTCTCTCTCTCTCACTCTCTTTCTCTCTCTATCTCTCTCCCCACTCTCTCTCCCCTTCTCTCTCTCACTCTCACTCTCCCTCTCTCACTCTCATTCTCTCTCTCTCACTCACTTTATCAATCACACACACTCTCTCTCTCCCTCACTTCCTCTCTCTGACTCTGTCACACTCTCTCTCTGTCTATCTCTACTCACTCTCTCTATCTCTCCCTCACACACTCTTTGTCACTATCTCACTCACTCTCTTTCTCTCTCTCACTCACACACTCTTTCTCTCTCCCTCTCTATCTCTCTCGCTCTCTCTCTCTCTATCACTCTCACTCTCACTCACTCACTCTAATAATTACTCTATCCCTCTCTCTCCTTCTCTCTCTCCCTTCCTTCCTCTCTTTCTCTCACTCTCTCTCACTCTCTTTCTCTCTCTATCTCTCTCCCCACTCTCTCTCCCCTTCTCTCTCTCACTCTCACTCTCCCTCTCTCACTCTCATTCTCTCTCTCTCACTCACTTTATCAATCACACACTCTCTCTCTCTCCCTCACTTCCTCTCTCTCACTCTGTCACACACTCTCTCTGTCTATCTCTACTCACTCTCTCTATCTCTCCCTTACACACTCTTTGTCTCTATCTCACTCACTCTCTTTCTCTCTCTCACTCTAATAATTACTCTATCCGTCTCTCTCCTTCTCTCTCTCCCTCCCTCCCTCTCACTCTCTCTCTTTTACTCTCTCTCTATCTCAGACACACTCTCTCTCTCACACAGACACACACACACACACACACACAC
>QANY01006831.1:0-20043 GCA_003255025.1 Datisca glomerata | reverse complement strand
CACACACACACACACACACACACACACACACACACACACACACACACACACACACACACACACACACACACACACACAACACACACACACACTCTCTCTCTCTCTCTCTCTCTCTCTCTCACTCACTCTTTCTCCCTCTCTAGCTCTCACCCCCTCTCACCCAGGTCCATCTCAATCTCTGTCTCTGTCTCTCGTTGTCCCTCTTTCTCTCCCTCAATAACTTTCTCTCCCTCTCTCCCTCTCTCTGTCACTCACTTTCTCTCTTTCACGCACTCACTCTAACAATCACTCTCTCTCCCCCTCCCTCCCCCTCTCTCTCTTTCACTCTCTCTATCTCACTCACTCTTGCCATCTCTGTCTCCCTTACCCACCTTCTCTCTCTGTCACTCACTCACTCTCTCTCTCTCACTCTCTCACTCTCTCTCTCCCTCACTCACTCTTTCTCTCTCTCACTCACTTTCTATCCTTCTCTCTCTCACACTCTCTCTCTCACTCACTCTCTTTCTCTCTCTCTCTCTCTCTCCTCTCTCTCACACACTCTCTCACTCTCTCTCTATCTCACTCTCACTCTCTCTCACTCTCTCTCTCTCACTCTCTCTCACTCACTCCAATAATCACTCACTCGCTCTCCTTCTCTCACTACCTTCCTTCCTCTCTCTCTCTTTCACTCTCTCTTTCTCTCTATCTCTACTCACTCTCTCTCGCACTCACTCTAACAATCACTCTTTCTCTTCTTCTCTCTCTCTCTCCGTCCCTCCCTCTCTCTATCTCTCACTTTCACTCTTTCTCTGTGTATCTCACTCACTCACTCTCTCTCTTTTTCTCTCTATCTCTCTCCCTACTCTCTCTCCCCTTCTCTCTCTTACACTCTCACTCAATCTCTCTCTCTCACTCTCTCACACTCTCACTCAATCTCCCTCTCTCACTCTCACTCACTCACTTTCTACCTCTCTCTCATTCTCACACGCTCTCTCTCACTCACTCTCACACTCAATCACGCTCTATCTCTCCCTCTTTCTCCCTCCCTCCCCCTCTTTCTCCTCACACACTCTCTCTATCTCACTCTCAACCACTCTAACAATCACTCTCTCTCTCCCTCCCTTCCTCTCTCTCTCTCTCTTTCACTCATTATTTCTATCTTTACTCACTCATTCTCTCTCTCCCACTCTCTCTCACTCACTCTCTCTCCCTCACTCACTCTTTCTCTCTCTCACACACACTCTCTTTCACCCTCAGACTCTCTCTCTCTGCTTCCCTCTCTCTCACTCACTCTCTCTGTCAATCTCTCTCTATAACTCTCACACTCTCTCTCTCACTCTAACAATCACTCTCTCTTTCCTTCTCTCTCTCCCTCCCTCTATATCTCTCTCTTTCACACTGTCTCTCTCTATCTCTCTCTCACTCTCTCTCTCCCTCACTCACCCTTTCTTCCTCTATCAGTCACTCTCCCTCACTCTCTCCCTCCCCCCCTCTCTCTCACTCACTCTTTCTCTCTCCACTCCCTCTCTCTTTCACTCTATCTCTCTCCCTTCCTCTCTCCCTATCTCTCTCTTTCTTTTTCTCTCTCTATCTTTCTGTCTCCCTCTCACTCCCTCCCCCTCTCTCTCTCACACTCTCTTTTCACTCTCTCTCTCCTTCAGTCTCCTCCCCTCACTTTCTCACTCTCTCCCCCTCACTCACACACTCTCTCTCTCACTAACTAGCTCTCTCTGCCTCACTCTCTCCCCTCACTCTCTCACTCTATCCCCCTCACTCTCTCACTCTCTCTATTTCACACACACACTCTCTCTCTCGTTCACTCTCTCTTTCTCTCTCACTCTATCCCCCTCACTCTCTCGCTCTCCCTCTCTCTCACTCACTAACTCACTGTCTCTCTCTCTCTCTCGCTCACTAACTCGCTTTCTCTCTACCTCTCTCACTCACTAACCCGTTGTCTCTCTCTCACTCACTAACTCGCTCTCTCTCTCTCTCTCTTTCTGCCTCACTCTCTCCCATCAGTTTATCACTCTCTCCCCTCCCTAACCCGTTGTCTCTCTCTCCCTCTCTCACTCTCATCCACTCCCTCTCACTCAATCTCTCTCTCTAACTCACTCTCTTTCTCTTTCTCCCTCCCTCTCTCTCTCTCCTACTTTCACTCACTCACTCTCATCCTCTCTCTGATTCCCTCTCTCACTAACTCTCTCCCATTCTCTCACTCTCTCTCTCACTCTCACACTCTCTCTCTAACTCAATCTCTTTTTCTTTCTCCCTCCCTCTCTCTCGCTCTCTCCCTCTCTCTCACTCACACACACTCTCTCTCCCATCCTCTCTCTTTCTCATTCCCTCTCTCTCACTCACTCTCTCTTTCTCTCTCTCTCACTCTCACATACTCTCTCTCACTCTAACAATCACACTCTCTCCTTCTCTCTCTCCCTCACTCACTATTTCTCTCTCTCACTCACTATCTGTCTCTCTCTCTCCTCACGCTCTCTCACTCTCTTTCTCTCACTATCTCTCTCTCTCACTCTCACTCTCTCTATCTCTCCCTCACACACTCTTTGTCTCTCTCTCACTCACTCTCTTTCTCTCTATCCCACTCACACACTCTTTCTCTCTCTATTTCTCTCCCCCCTCTCTGTCCCCTTCTCTCACTCTCTCTCTCTATCTCTCTCTATCACCCTCTCTCTCTCTTTGTCTGTCTCACTCACTCTAACAATCACTCTCACACTCTCGCTCTCCCTCATTCTCTCCCACTCACTCTCTCTCTCTCTCACTCACTCACTAACTCAATGTCTCTCTCTCTCGCTCCTTAAGTCGCTTTCTCTCTCCCTCTCTCACTCACTAACCCGTTGTCTCTCTCTCTCTCACTCACTAACTCGCTCTCTCTCTCTTTCTGCCTCACTCTCTCCCACCATTTTATCACTCTCTCCCCTCCCTAACCCGTTGTCTCTCTCTCCCTCTCTCACTCTCATCCACTCCCTCTCACTCAATCTCTCTCTCTAACTCGCTGTCTTTCTCTTTCTCCCTCCCTCTCTCTCTCTCCTTCTTTCACTCACTCACTCTCATCCTCTCTCTCACTAACTCTCTCCCATTCTCTCACTCTCTCTCTCACTCTCACACACTCTCTCTCATTCTAAAAATCACACTCTCTCCTTCTCTTTCTCCCTCACTCACGTTTTCTCTCTCACTCACTCTCTGTCTCTCTCTCCTCTCACTCTCTCACTCTCTCTGTCACTATCTCTCTCTCTCACTCTCACTCTGCCTCACTCACTCTCATTCTCTCTCACACTCATTTTAACAATCAAACACACTCTCTCTCTCTCCCTTCCTCTCTCTCACTCTGTCACACACACTCTCTCTCTCTATCTCTCTCTTTTCACTCTCTCTCTCCCTCAGTGTCTCCCCCTCACTTTCTCACTCTCTCCTCCTCACTCACTCTCTCGCTCTCGCTCTCTCTCTTACTAACTCGCTCTCTCTGTCTCACTCTCTCCCCTCACTCTCACTCTATCCCCCTCACTTTCTCACTCTCTCTCTCTCTTTCACTCACACACACTCTCTCTCTTTCACTCTCTCTTTCTCTATCACTCTCTCCCCCTCTCGCTCTCTCCCTCTCTCACTCTCATCCTCTTCCTCTCTCACTCCCTCTCTCTAATTCACTTTCCTTCTCTTTCTCCCCCGTCTCTATCTCTCGCTATCTCTCTCTCTCTCACTCATCCTCTCTCTCTCACTCCCTCTATCTCTCACTCACTCTCTCTCTTTCTATCTCACTGTCTCTCTCACTCTCTCTCTTACTTACTCTGTCTCTCTCTCTCTCTCACTCATTTTCTCTCTCTCTCGCTCACTCACTTTCTCTCTCACTATCTCTATCTCTCTCTATCTCTCTTTCCCCCTCACTCTCTCGCTCTCTCCCACTCTCCCTCCCCTTCTTTCTCTCTCTCTCTCCCACTCTCCCTCCCCTTCTTTCTCTCTCTCTCACTCACTCTTTCTCTCAATCTCTCCTTGTCTATCACTCTCACTCTTTCTCACTCACTGTAAAAATCACGCTCTCTCTCTCTCTCTCTCCTTCTTTCACTCCGGCTTCCCTCTTTTTCTCTCTCTCTCTTTCTCTATCTCACTCACTCTTTCTGTCGCTCATTCTCTCTCTCTGTCTCTCTCCCTCACTCACTCTCTCTCTCATTCACGCGTTTTCTCTCTCTCTCTTACTCTCCCTCACACACGCTCTCTCTCACACTCTCGATCTCTCCTTCTCCCTCTCTCTACCCCTCACTCTCTCAAACTCTCGCTCTTACTCTCTCGCACTCCCTCCCCCTCTCTCCCCTTCACTATCTCTCTCTCTAACTCACTCCCCTTATCTCTATCTCCATCACTTACACTATTTCTCTCTCTGTCTCTCCCCTCCTCTATCACTCACTCATTCTCCCTCTCTCCCTCTCTCTGTTTCACTCTCTCTCCCCCCTACTCTCTCCCCCTCACTCTCTTGCTCTCTCTATCTACATCTCTCCCTCTCTCTCACTCACTCTTTCTATCACTCACACTCTCTCCTTCTCTCCCTAACTCAAACACGCTCTCACTCACTCACTCTCTTTCACTATCTCTCACACACACACTCTCTCCCTCTCTCTCTCCCTCTCTCTCTACCCCTTAGTCTCGCTTACTTTCTCCCCGTCACTCTCTCTCTCCCCTTCACTCTCTCCTTCTATCACTCACTCTCACTCTCTCACTCATTCTCTCCCTCTCTCTCCCTCTCTCTCTCTCTCCCTCTCTCCCTCTCTCTCCCTCTCTCTCTTTTCCTCCCCCACTAACTCACTCTCTCACGCTCTCTCCCTCACTCTCTCCCTCTGACCCCCTCACTCACTTTCTCTTTCTCTCTGTCTCCATCTCTCCCTCTCTCTCACTCAATCATTCTCTCTCACTCTCCCTCTCTCTCTCGCTCTCTCGCCCTCTCTCTCTATCACTAACTCACACACTCTCTCTACCTCACTCTATCCCCTCACTCACTCGCTCTCTCCCCCTCACTCACTCACTCTCTTGTTCTCTCTCCCTGACGCACTCACTGTCTCTCTCTCTTACTCTCTCCCCCTCGATCACTCGCTCTCCCTCTCACTCCCTCTCTATCTCTCTCTTTCTCTCTCTCTCTATCGCTCTCTCCCCCCTCTCTCTCGCTCTCTCCCTATCACACACTCTCTCTCCCTCACTCTCTCGCTCTCTCCCCCTCATTCACACACTCTCTCTCTCCATCTCCCTCTCTCCCTCTCTCTCACTCACTCTCTCTGTTACTCATTCTCTTTCTCTCTCCCTCTCTCTCTCTCTCACACACTCTCTCAATCTCTCTAACAGACACTGTCTCTCACATACCCTCTCTCTCTCTCACTCTCTGCCCACACTCACTCACTCTCTAGCTCTCTTACTCTCTCCCCCTTACTCACTCACTGTCTCGCTTCCTCACACTCTCTCTTACACACTCTCCCTCTCTCGGTCTCTTTCTCTCTCACTCTTTCCCTCTCCCTCTCTCCCTCTTCCTCTCTCACTCTTTCTCTACCACTACCTCACACACTCTTTCTCCCTCACTCTCTCCCCTCACTCTCTCGCTCTCTCCCCCACCCTCTCTTTCTCTCTCTCACTCTTACTCTCTGTCGCCAACACTCACTCTTTCACTCTTTCTCACTTACTCTCTTTCTCACTCTTTCGCTCCTCTCTCCGTCTCTCACTCACTCACATTCTCTCTCTCTCGCTCTCTCCCCCTCACTCACTCACTCTCTCGCTCTCTCTTTCTCTCTCTCTCTCGCTCTCTCCTCCACACTCACTCACTCTTTCGCTCTCTCACTCTCTCTCTCACTCTCCCTCTCACTCACTCACTCTCTCTCTCACTCACTCTCTCACTCACCCTTTTTCTCGCTCTCTCTCACTCCCTCTCACACTCTCTCTCTTTCTCTATCTCTTTCTCTCTCGCTGTCTCTCTCACTATCACTAACCCACACTCTCTCACTCACCCTTTTGTCTTTACTCACTCACTTTCTTGCTCTCTTTCACAAACTCACCCCCTCTCTCTCCCCCTCACTCACTTACTCTCTCTCTCGCTCTCTCCCTCTCTCTCTCGCTCTCTCTCCCTCTCTCTTTCTCTCTCTGTCTTTCTCTCTCTGTCGCTCTCACCCTATCTCTCTCGCTCTCTCACTCTATCACTAAGTCACACACTTTCTCTCCCTCATTCTCACCCCTCGCTCTCTCGCTCTCTCCCCCTCACTCACTCTCTCTCTGTCTCCCTCTCTCCCTCTCTCTCACTCACTCTCTCTGTTACTTATTCTATCTCTCTCTTTTTCACTCACTCTCTCACTCACCCTTTTTTCTCTCTCTCTCTCTCTCTCACTCCCTCTCACACACTCTCTCTCTTTCTCTCTCGCTGTCTCTCTCACTATCACTAACCCACACTCTCTCTGTCCCTCACTCACCCTTTTGTCTTTACTCACTCACTCTTTTTCTCTCTTTCCCTCACTCACTCCCTCTCTCTCTCTCCCCTCACTCACTTACTCTCGCTCTCTCGCTTTCTCCCTCTCTCTTTCTCTCTCTCTCCCTCTCTCCCTCACTCTCTCTCTATCACTAACTCACACTCTCTCTCTCTCCCTCACTCTCTACCTTCACTTATTCACTCTCTCCCCCTCACTCACTCTGTCTCATTCTAACTCTTTCTCTCACTCTCTCTCCTTCACTCTCTACCTTGACTTACTCGCTTTCTCCCCCTCACTCACTCTCTCTCTCACTTTAACTCTTTCTCTCACTCTCTCTCTCCCTCACACTCTCTCTCTCCCTCACTCACTCATATCCTCTCTCTTGTTCTCTCCCCCTAACACACTCACTCTTTCACTCTCTCAGTCTCTCTCTCGCTCTCTCACTCTCTCTCAGTCCCTCTGCCTCTCACTCTCTCTTTCTCTCACTCTCCCCCCTCTCTCTGTCTCTCTCACTAACTCACTCTCTCTCCCTCACTCTCTCCCTCACTCTCTCTCTCTCTCCCCTCCCCCATTCTCTCTTTGTCACTCCTCTCCCTCTATGTCACTCACTCTCTCCGTCACTCATTCTCTCTCTCTCTTTCTCTCTCTCTTCCTCGCTCTCTCTCTCAGTCACTCACTCATTTTCTCTCTCTCTCTCTTGCTCTCTTTCACACACAGTCTCCCACTCTCTCTCACACTCACACTCCCTCTCACTCTCTCTCTCCCTCACTAACTCATTCTCTCTCTCGCTCTCTCTCTCTCTCTCACTCACTCGCTTTCTCTCTCTCACTCCTCTCTCTATCTCTTATTCACACTCTCTCCCTCCCTCACTCACTCACAATCCCTTTCTTTCACTCTTACCCCCTCACTCACTCACTCTCTCGCTCTCTCACTCTCTCTCACTCACTCTCGCTCTCACTCTCCCCCCTCTCTCGCTCTCTCCTCCCTTTCTCTCTATATCACTAACTCACTCTCTCTCCCTCACTCTCTCCCCTCACACTCTCCCCCCTCTCTCACTTACTCTCTCCGTCACTCATTCTCTCTCTCAGCCTCGCTCACTCTCTATCTCTCTCTCTCACTCATTTTCTGTCTCCCTCTCTCTCTCCCTCTCGCCCTTCCCCCCTCTCTCTTGCTCTCTCTCTATCACCAACTCCCCCCCACTCTCTCGCTCTCTCGCCTCACTCTCTCATTCTCTCCTCCTCACTCACTCACTCTTTCGCTCTCTCCCCCTCCCTCACTCAGTTTCACTCTCTCTCGCTCTTTCCCCCTCGTTCAATATCTCTCTCTCACCCTTTCTCCCTCTCACACTCTCTCTCTCTCTTTCTCTCACTCTCTCCCTTTCTCTCTCTCGCTCTCTCTCTCTCATTCTCTCTCTCACTCTCTCTCTCATTCTCTCTCTCACTCTCTCTCTCATTCTCTCTCCCTCACTCTCTCGCTCTCTCCCTTCCCTCCCTCTCTCTCACTCTCACTCTCTGTCTCCCTCACTTACTCTTTCTCTCTCTACCTCACTCACTCTCTTTCTCTCCCTTTCGCTCCTCTCTCTGTCTCTCACTCTCTCTCTGCCTCACTCACTCACATTCTCTCTCTCGCTCTCGCCCCCTCACTCACTCACTCTCTCGCTCTCTCTCTTTTTCTCTCTCTCTCTCGCTCTCTCATCCACACTCACTCACTCTCTCGCTCTCTCACTCTCTCTTTCTCTCTCTCTCCCCTCACTCACTCTCTCTATCCCCCTCCACACTAACTCACTCTCTCCCCTCACACTCTCGCCCCTCCCCCTCCCTCATTCTCTCTCTGCCTATTCTCTCACTCACTCTCTCTGTCACTCATTCTCTCTCTCTCTCTGCGTCGCTCACTCTCTCTCTCACTCACTCATTTTCTCTCTCTTTATCTCTCTCACTCTCTCACACACTCTCTCACTCCCTCTCACTCAGTCTCCCTCTCACTCAGTCTCCCTCTCTCTCACTCTCCCTCTCTCTCACTCTCTCTCGCTCTTTCCCTTCTCTATCTCGCTCTCTCCTTACTCACTCACACACACTCTCTCTCCCTCCATCACTCACTTTCACTCTCTCTCGCACTCTCCCCCTCGCTCAGTCTCTCTCTCTCTCTCTCTCTCTCTTTGTCTCACTCTCTCACTCTCTCACTCTCTCCTTCTCTCTCTCTCGCACTTTCCCCCTCGCTCAGTCTCCCTCTCTCTCTCTTTGCCTCACTCTCTCACTCTCTCCGTCTCTCTCTCTCGCTCTCTCTCTCTCATTCTCTCTCTCTCACTCCCTCCCTCTCTCTCTATCACTAACTCACACACTCTCTCTCTCCTCTATCTCTCTCACTCACTCTAACAATCACTATCTCTCTATCTCCCTTCCTTCCTCTCTCTCTTTCTCTATCTCTATCTTCCTTCTTTCTCTCTCTCACTCCCTCTCTCTTTCCCCTCACTCTCTCGCTCTCCCCCCCTCTCCTCTTCTCGCTCTCTCTCACTCTCTCACTCTTAATCTCTCTCTCTCCATCACTCTCACTCTCTCTCACTCTCACTCTCTCTCACTCACCCAAACAATCACTCTAACTCTCTCTCACACACTCTCTCTCCTTCTCTCTCCCCCTCCCTCCCTCTTTCTCTCCCTTTCACTGTCTCTTTATCTCACACACCCACTCTTTCTCTCTCTATCACTCACTCTCTCTCTCTCTCTCTTTCGATCTCTCTCTCCCCCTTTCTCTCTCTCACTCTCTCCCCTTTCTCTCTCTCACTCTCCCACTCTCACTCTCTCCCTCCCTCTCTCTTTCTTTCTCACTTTCTCTCCCTCTCTCTCTCACTCACTCACTCACTCTCACACTCACTCACTCTCTCTCCTCCTTTCTCCCCCTCCCCCTCTTTCTCTCTCACCCACACACACTCTCTCTCTAATTTTCCCTCTCTCTTTCTTTCTCTCTCTCCCTCTCCTTCTCTCTCTCTCACACACACTCTCATTCACTCTTTCTCTCTCTAGCTCTCCCCCTATCCTAGGACTATCTCAATCTCTGTCTCTCACTCTCCCCCTCTCTCCCTCTCTCTCCCTCTCTCCCTCTCTCAATCTCTCTCTCTTTCTCTCACTCTCTCAATTTCTCCCTCTCTCTCCCTCTCTTTCTTTCTCTCTCTCCCTCCCTCTCTCTCTCGCTCTCTCTCTCTTTCTCTCTATCACTAACTCACAATCTCTCTCTCCTTCACTCTCTCCTTCTCTTTCTCTCCCTCCCTCTCTCTGTTTCTCTCTCTCTCTTTCACTCTCACACGCTCTTCCTCTCTCTTCCTCACTGACTCTTTCTCTCTCTCACTCATTCTCTCTCTCCTTTCTCTCTCTCACTCTCTACCTCACACACTCTCTCTCTCACACTCTCACTCTCTCTTTCACTCACTCTAACACTCACTCTCTCTCTATCTCCCACCCTTCCTCTCTTTCTTTCACTCTTTCCCTCTCTCTATCTCTTCTGACACTCTAACTCTCTCGCACTCTCGCACAAACTTTCTTTCTCTATCTATCTCTTTCTTCCTCCTTTCTCTTTCTCTTTCCTCCTCGCTCTCTCGCTCTCTCCCCCTCTCTCTCCCCTTCTTTCTCTCTCTCTCACTCTCTCTATCACTCTCACTCTCTCTCACTCACTGTAACAATCACTCTCTCCCCTTCTCTCTCTCTTCCTCCCTCCCCTTTCTCTCTCCTTCACTCTCTCTATCTCACTAAATTACTCTTTCTCCCTCTCTCCCCCTCAACCACTCTTTCTCTCTCTGTCACTCACTCTCTTTCTCTCTCTATTTATCTCTCTCTCCCCCTTTCTCAATCTGACTCTCCCTCTCTCACTCTCTCCCTCACTCTCCTTTTCTCTCTCACTCTCTCTCTAACTCTCTCTACCTCTCACACACACACACACACTCTCTCTCTCTCTCTCACTCACTCCCTCCCTCACTCACCGCTCACTCTTTCTCTCGCTCTCTCACTCACTCACTATCTCCCTCTCTCTCATTCTCACTCTCTCTCTCACTCACTCTCTCTCTCACTCACTTTCACACTCACTCACTCTCTCTCTCCTCCTTTCTCCCTCCCTCCCCCACTTTCTCTCTCACTCACACACACACTCTCTCTAATTCTCTCTCTCTCTCTCTCTATCTCTCTCAGTCTCACTCACACACTCTCTCTCCCACTCTCTCTTTCTCTCTCTCTCACACACACACACACTCCCTTACTCTTTCTCTCTAGCTCTCTCCCCCTCTCCCCCAAGGCTATCTCAATCTCTAATTGTTTCTCACTCTCCCTCTCTCTCTTTCTCACACACTCTCTCTTTCACTCACTCTCTCTATCACACGTTCTCTCTCTCCCCCTCACTCACTATCTCTCAGTCACTCTCTCTCTCTCTCTCCTCTCTCTCTCCTCTCTCACTCTCACACTCTCTCACTCTCTCACTCTCTCACTCTCACACTCTCTCTCTTTCACTCACTCTTTCTCTCTCTCACTCATTCTCTCTCTCTCTCCTTTCTCTCTCTAATTCTCTACCTCACACACTCTCTCTCACTCTCACTCTCTCTCACTCACTTTAACACTCACACTCTCTCTATCTCCCTCCCTTCCTCTCTTTCTTTCACTCCTTCCCTCTCTCTATCTCTTCTGACACTGTAACTCTCTCTCACTCTCACACAAACTTTCTCTCTCTGACTCACGCTCTCTCTCTCTTTCTCTATCTCTATCTTCCTTCTTTCTCTCTCTCACTCTCTCTCTTTCCCCTTACTTTCTCGCTCTCACCCCCTCTCTCTCCCCTTCTCGCTCTCTCTCACTCTCTCTTTTAATCTCTCTCTCTCTCTATCACTCTCACTCTCTCTCACTCACTCTAACAATCACTTTCACTCTCTCTTACTCACTCTAACAATCACTCTCACTCTCTCATACACACTCTAACAATCACACACTCTCTCTCCTTCTCTCTCTCCCCCTCCTCCCTCTTTCTCTCCCTTTCACTGTCTCTCTATCTCACTCACCCACTCTTTCTCTCTCTCCCCCTCACCCACTCTTTCTGTCTCTGTCACTCACTCTCTCTCTCTTTATCTCTCTCTATCTCTCTCTCCCTCTTTCTTTCTCTCACTCTCCCTCTCTCACTCTCTCCCTCCCTCTCTCTTTCTTTCTCACTCTCTCTCCCTCTCTCTCTCACTCACTCTCTCTCCTCCTTTCTCCCCCTCCCCCTCTTTCTCTCTCACCCACACACACTCTCTCTCTAATTTTCCCTCTCTCTTTGTCTGACTCACCCTCTCTCTCTCTTTCTCTCTCTCTCTCTCTCTCTCCTTCTCTCTCTCTCTCACACACACACACTCTCACTCACGCTTTCTCCCTCTCTAGATCTCCCCCTATCCTAGGGCTATCTCAATCTCTATCTCTCACTCTCCCCATCTCTCCCTCTCTTTCTCCCTCTCTCCCTCTCTCAATCTCTCTCTCTTTCTCTCACTCTCTTAATTTCTCCCTCTCTCTCTCGCTCTCTCTCCCTCTCTTTCTTTCTCTCTCTCCCTCCCTCTCTCTCTCGCTCTCTCTCTTTCTCTCTATCACTAACTCACAATCTCTCTCTCCTTCACTCTCTCTTCCTCTTTCTATCCCTCCCTCTCTCTGTTTCTCTCTCTCTCTCACTCTCACACACTCTTTCTCTCTCTGTCACTCACTCTCTTTCTCTCTCTATTTATCTCTCTCTCCCCCTTTCTCAATCTGACTCTCCCTCTCTCACTCTCTCCCTCACTCTCCTTTTCTCTCTCACTCTCTCTAACTCTCTCTACCTCTTTCTCACACACACACACACACTCTTTCTCTCCATCACAAACTCACAATCTCTCTGACCTTTACTCTCTCCCTCTCTTTCTCTCCCTCCCTCTCTCTGTTTCACTCTTTCTCTCTCTCGCTCTCTTTCTCTCTCTCTTTCTCCCCCCTCCCCCTCTTTCTCTCTCACCCACATACACTCTCTCTCTAATTTTCCCTCTCTCTTTCTTTCTCTCTCTCTCTCACACACACTCTCACTCACTTTTTCTCTCTCTCTAGCTCTCCCCCCTATCCTAGGGCTATCTCAATCTCTGTCTCTCGCTCTCCCCCTCTCTCCCTCTCTCTCCCTCTCTCAATCTCTCTCTCTTTCTCTCACTCTCTCAATTTCTCACTCTCTCTCTCCCTATCTTTCTTTCTCTCTCTCCCGCCCTCTCTCTCTCGCTCTCTCTCTTTCTCTCTATCACTAACTCACAATCTCTCTCTCCTTCTCTTTCTCTCCCTCCCTCTCTCTGTGTCTCTCTCTCTCTCTCACTCTCACACGCTCTTTCTCTCTCTTCCTCACTCACTCTTTCTCTCTCTCAATCATTCTCTCTCTCATTTCTCTACCTCACACTCTCTCTCTCACACTCTCACTCTCTCTCTCACTCACTCTAACACTCAATCTCTCTATCTCCCTCCCTTCCTCTCTTTCTTTCACTCTTTCCCTCTCTCTATCTCTTCTGACACTCTAACTCTCTCTCACTCTCGCACAAACTTTCTCTCTCTATCTATCTCTTTCTTCCTCCTTTCTCTCTCTCTCTTTCCTCCTCACTCTCTCGCTCTCTCCCCCTCTCTCTCCCCTTCTCTCTCTCTCTCTCTCTCACTCACTGTAATAATCACTCTCCCCCTTCTCTCTCTCTTCCACCATCCCTCTTTCTCTCTCCTTCACTCTCTCTCTATCTCACTCAATCACTCTTTCTCCCTCTCTCCCCCTCAACCACTCTTTCTCTCTCTGTCACTCACTCTCTTTCTCTCTATTTATCTCTCTCTCCCCCTTTCTCAATCTGACTCTCCCTCTCTCACTCTCTCCCTCTCTCACTCTCTCCCTCACTCTCCTTTTCTCTCTCACTCTCTCTCTAACTCTCTCTACCTCTTTCTCACACACACACACACACACACACACACACACACTCTCTCTCACTCCCTCCCTCACTCACCGCTCACTCTTTCTCTCTCTCTCTCTCACTCACTCTCTCCCACTCACCCACTCACACTCTCTCCTCCTTTCTCCCTCCCTCCCCCACTTTCTTTCTCACTCACACACACACTCTCTCTAATTTTCTCTCTCTCTCTCTCTCAGTCTCACTCACACTCTCTCTCTTTCTCTCTCTCTCACACACACACTCTCCCTTACTCTTTCTCTCTAGCTCTCTCCCCCTCTCTCCCAGGGCTATCTCAATCTCTAATTGTCTCTCGCACTCCCTCTCTCTCTTGCTCACTCACTCTCTCTCCCTCTCTCCCTTTCTCTCTATCTCCCTCACTCACATTCTCTCTTTCACTCACTCTCTCTCCCTCACTCTCTTTCCATTTCCCTATTGCTCTCCCTATCTCTCTCTCAATAACTCACTCTCTCCCCTCACTCTCTCCCCTCACTCTCTCGCTATCTCCCCCTTACTCACGCACTTTCTCTCACTCTCTCTCCCTCTCTGTCTCTCTTTCACTCACTCTTTCTATCACACGTTCTCTCTCTCCCCCTCACTCACTCTCTCTCAGTCACTCTCTCTCTCCTCTCTCTCTCTCCCCCTCACTCACTCTCTCTCAGTCACTCTCTCTCTCCTCTCTCACTCTCACACTCTCTCACTCTCTCACTCTATCACTTTCTCTCTCTCTCACTCTCTCACACAGACTCTCTCTCTCACTCTCCCCCCCACACACACACTCTCTCTCCCCTGACTCACTCACTCTCTCGCTCTCTTACTCTCTCCCCCTCACTCACTCACTATCTGGCTTCCTCACTCTCTCTCTCACCCACTCTCCCTCTCTCGCTCTCTCTCACACTCTCTCCCTCACTCTCACCCTTCACTTCATCGCTCTCTCCCCCTCCCTATCTCTCTCTTTCTCTCTCTCTCTCTCACTCTCACTCTCTATCTCCCTCAGTCACTCTTTCTCTCTCTCCCCCTCACCCACTCTTTCTCTCTATCACTCACTCTCTTTCTCTCTCTCCCCCTTTCTCTCTCTCACTCTCCCTCTCTCACTCTCTCCCTCCCTCTCTCTTTCTTTCTCACTCTTTCCCACTCTCTCTCCCTCATTCACTCACTCTCCCACTCACTCACACTCTCTCTCCCCCTTTCTCCCCCTCCCCCTCTTTCTCTCTCACTCACACACACACACTCTCTCTAATTTCCCCACTCTCTTTCTCTGACTCACCCTCTCTCTCTCTCTTTCTTTTAATCTCTCCCTCTCCTTCTCTCTCCCACTCTCTCTCTTTCTCTCTCTCTCTCACACACACACACACATACTCTCACTCCCTCTTTCTCTCTCTAGCTCTCCCCCTTTATCCCAAGGCTATCTCAATCTCTGTCTCTCTGTCTCTCGCTCTCCCTCTCTCTCCCTCTCTCACTCTCTCTCTCTCTCTTTCTCTCACTCTCTCACTCTCGCTCTCTCTCCCTCCCTCCCTCTCTCGCTCTCTCTCTTTCTCTCTATCACTAACTCACAATCTCTCTCTCCTTTACTCTCTCCTTCTCTCTCTCCCTCCCTCTCTTTGTTTCTCTCTCTCTCACTCTCACACACACACTCTCTCTCTTCCTCACTCACACTTTCTCTCTCTCACTCCTTCTCTCTCTCTCCTCTCTCTCTCTCTCACTCTCTCCCTCACTCTTTTTGTTTCTCACACTCTCACTCTCTCTCTCACTCTCTCTCTCACTCACTCAAACACTCACACTCTCTCTATATCTTTCCCTTCCTATCTTCCTTTCACTCTTCCCCTCTCTCTATCTCATCTCACACTTTAACTCTCTCTCACTCCCACACAAACTTTATCTCTCTATCTATCTCTTTCTTCCTCCTCTCTCTCTCTCACACTCTCTCTCTTTCCCCCTCACTCACTCGCTCTCTCCCCCTTGCTCTCCCCCCTCTCTCTCACTCTCCCTTTCACTCTCTCTCTATCACTCTCACTCTCTCTCACTCACTCTAACAATCTCTCTCTCTCCTTCTCTCTCTCCCTCCCTCCTTCTTTCTCTCTCTATCACTCTCTCTCTATCTCACTCACTCACTCTTTTTCTCAGTCCCCCCTCACCCACTCTTTCTCTCTCTGTCACTCACTCTGTTTCTCTCTCTCCCCCTTTCTCACTCTGACTCTCTCTCTCTCACACACACACACTCTCTCTCTCACTCCCTCACTCACTCACTCACTCCCTCACTCACCGCTCACTATTTCTCTCGGTCTCTCACTCACTCACTTTCTCCCTCTCTCTCATTCTCACTCTCTCTCTCACTCACTCTCTCCTCCTTTCTCACTCCCTCCCCCACTTTCTCTCTCACTCGCACACACACTCTCTCTCTAATTTTCTCTCTCGCTTTGTCTCACTCACACACTCTCTCTCTTTTAATCTCTCTCTCTCCTTCTCTCTCTCCCACTCTCTCTCTTTCTCTCTCACACACACATACTCTAACTTACTCTTTCTCTCTGTAGCTCTCTCCCCCTCCCTCCCAGGGCTATCTCAATCTCTAATTGTCTCTCGCTCTCACTCTCTCTCTCGCTCACTCGCTCTCTCTCCCTCTCTCCCTTTCTCTCTATCTCCCTCACTCACATTCTCTCTTTCACTCACTCTCTCTCACTAACATTTTTCCCCTTTCTCTAATGCTCTCTATATCTCCCTCTCATTAACTCACTCTCTCCCTCTCCCTCACTCTCTCCCCACACTCTCTCGCTCTCTCCACCTTAATCACGCACTTTCTCTCGATCTCTCTCCCTTTCTGTCTCTCGTTCATTCACTCTCTCTCTTTCTTTCTCTCTCACTCTCTCACTCTCTCTCTCACACACACACACTCTCTCTCCCTCGCTCTCTCCCCTGACTCACTCACTCACTCGCTCTCTTACTCTCTCCCCCGCACTCGCTCATTGTCTCGCTTCCTCACTCTCTCTATTCCACACTCACTCTCCCTCTCTCTCTCTCTCTCACTCTCTCTCTCACTCTCTCCCTCACTCTCACCCTTCACTCTCTCGCTCTCTCCCCATCCCTATCCCTCTCTTTCTCTCTCTCTCTCACTCTCACTCTCTGTCTCCCTCACTCACTCTTTCTCTCTCTCTCACTCATTATTTTTCTCTCTCTTTCGCTCCTCTCTCTGTCTCTCACTCACTCTCTCTCCCTCACTCACTCACAATCTCTCTCTCGCTCTCTCCCCCTCACTACTCACTCTCTCGCTCTCTCCCTCTCTCTCTCACTCTCTCTCTTTCTCTCTCTCTCTCTCGCTCTCTCACCCTCACTCACTCACTCTCTCGCTCGTTCACTCTATCTCACTCTCCCTCTCCCTCATTCTCCCTATCTCTCTCTTATTCTACCCCTCTCTCCCTCCCTCCCCCCTCTCTCCCCTTCTCTCCCCCCTCTCTCTCTATCACTAACTCTCTCCTCTCACTCACTCGCTCTCTCCCCCTCACTCACTCACCGTCTCTCTCTCCCGCTCTCTCCCCCTCACTCACTCTCTCACTCTCTCACTCTCTCTCACTCACTCTCTCACTCTCTCTCTCTCACTCTCCCCACATTCTCTCTCTCTCTTTCTCTCTCTCACTCTCTCCCCTCACTCACTCACTCTCTCCCCCTCACTCACTTCCTCGCTCTCTCTCCTTCACTCACTCACTGTTTCTCTCTCTCGCTCTCTCCCCCTCACTCACTCACTCTCTCGCTCTCACTCTCACTCACTCCCCCGCTCTCTCTCTCTCTCTCTCTCACTCTCTCTCTCTTTCACTAACTCACACACTCTCTCCCTCACTCTCTCCCCTCACTCTCTCACTCTCTCCCCCGCACTCACACTCTCTCTCTATCTCCCTCTATCCCTGTCTCTCACTCACTCTCTTTGTCACTCATTCTCTCTCTCTAATTCCCTCTCTCTCTCTCTCACTCCTCACACACACACTCTCTCTCACTCTCTCTCACTCACTCTCCCGTCACTCTCTCTTTTTCTCTCTCGCTATCACTAACAGGCACTCTCTCCGTCCCTCACTCTTTCCACTCACACTATCACTCTGTTTCTTTACTCACTCATTCTCTCGCTCTCTCTCCCTCACTCACTCACTTTTACTCTCTATCGCACTCTCCCCCTCACTTACACTCTCGCTCTCTCGCTCTCTCTCTTTCTCTCTCTCTCCCTCTCTCTCTCTCTCACTCTCTCTCTCTATCACTAACTCACACTTTCACTCTCCCTCACTCTCTCGCTGTCTCCCCCTCACTCACTCTTTCTAGCACTCTAACTCTTTCTCTCTCTTGCTCCTCTCTCAGTCTCTCACTCACTCACTCTCTCTCTCCCCCTCACCGACTCACATTCTCTCTCTCTCGCTCTCTCCCCCTCACTCACTCACTCTCTCACTCTCTCTCGCTCACACTTTCTCTCTCACTCACTCTCCCTCTCACTCTCTCACTTGCTCTCTCTCACTAAACCACTCTCTCCCTCACTCTCTTTCCTCACCCTTTCGCTCTCTCCCCCTCCCTCACGCTCTCTCTGTCTCTCCTCTCTCTCTCACTTTCTCTGTGACTCATTCTCTCTCTGTCCCTCGCTCATTCTCTCGGTCACACTCATTTTCTCTCTCTCCCTCACTCTCTTTCACACACTCTCTCTCACTCTCTCTCACTCACTCTCCCTCCCAGTCTCTCTATATCTCTCTCTCCCTCTCTCCCTCACTCACTCTTTCTCTCTCTCTCACTCTCACACTCAATGTCTTCTCTCTCTCGCTCCTTTCTCTGTCTCTTACTCACACTCTCTCTGTCCCTTACTCACTCACATTCTCTCTCTTTTGTTCTCACCCCCTTACTCACTCACTCTCTCGCTCTCTCACTCTCTCTCTCTCTCACTCACTCATTTTCTCTCTCTCCCTTTCTCTCTATCTATCTCTCTCAATCTCGATCTCCCCCATTTCCTTCTCTCACTCTCTCTTTCCCCTTAACCCTCTCGCTCTCTCCCCCTCTCTCCCCTTCTCTCTCTCTCGCTTACTCTCTCTGTTTCTCTCTCTCTATCACACACACACTCTCTCTCCCCCTCACACACTCTCTCACTCTCTCCCTCTCACTCTCTCTATGTCTCGCTCTCTTGCATTCTCTCTATCTAACTCTATCCCCCTATCCCTCGCTCTCTCTCTCACTAACTTACACACTCTCTCCACTCATTCTCTCGCTATTTCCCCCTCACTGACTCACTCTCTCACTCTCTCCCTCTCCCTCTCTTTCTTACTCACTCACCCTATCACTCATTCTCTCTCTCTCCCTCACTCAATTTCTCTCTCCCCTCTCTAAATCTCTCTCTCTTTCTCTCTCACTCTCTCTTTCACTCCCTCACACTCTCTCTCTGTCACTCTCTCTCCCCTCTCTCTCTGTCACTCTCTCCCTTTCTCTCTCTCACACTCTCTCTCACACACACACTCTCTCCCACTCTCTCTCCCTCTCTCTCTCTCCCTATCTCTCTCTCTCCCTATCTCTCCATTCATTCTTTCGCTCTCTCCCCCTCACTCACTCACTCTCTCCCTCTCACTCTTTCTTGCTCACTGACCCTATCACTCATTCTCTCTCTCTCTCCCTCACTCAATTTCTCTCTCTGTGTCACTCTCTCTCCCTCTCTCCCCCTCTATCTTTCCCCTTCACCCGCTCGCTCTCTCCCCCTCTCTCTCCCCTTCTCTCTCTTTCTCTCACTTACTCTCTCTTTCTCTCTGTCACACACACACACTCTCTCTCCCCCTCACTCTCTCTCTCTCACTCTCCCTCCCTCTCACTCTCTCTCTATCTCTGTCTCTTGCACTCTGTCTATCTAACTCTATCCCCCTATCCCTCACTCTCTCCACTCATTCTCTCGCTCTCTCCCCCTCACTGACTCACTCTCTCACTCTCTCCCTCTCTCTTTCTTACTCACTCACCCTATCACTCACTCTCTCTCTCTCTCTCCCTCACTCAATTTTTCTCTCTGTGTCACTCTCACTCCCTCTCTCTCTCTCTCTCCCCTCTCTCTCACTCTCTCCCTTTCTCTCTCACACACTCTCTCTCTCTCACACATACACACTCTCTCTCCCACTCTCTCTCACTCTCTCTCCCACTCTATCTCACTCTCACTCCCTCTCTGTCACTCTCTCTCCGTCTCAGTCTCTTTATTCCCTCTCTCTTTCACTCTCTCCCTTTATCTCTCTCACACTCTCTCTCTCTCCCACTCTATCTCCCTCTCTCTCCATTCATTCTCTCACTCTCTCCCCCTCACTAACTCACTCTCTCGCTCTCTGCCTCTCCCTCTTTCTTGCTCACTGACCCTGTCACTCATTCTCTGTCTCTCTACCTCACTCATTTTCTCTCTCTCCTCCCTCTATCTCTATCACTCTTTCTCTCTCACACTCTCTCTTTCTCTCCCTCCCACACACTCTCTCCCACTCTTACTCTCTCTCTCTCCCCTCTCTCTCCCTCTCTCCCTCACTCTCTCCGTTTCTCTCTCGCACACTCTCTCTCACACACTCTCTCACTCTCTCTCCCTCTTTCTCCCTCTCTCTCTCTCTCTCTCTCTTTATCTCTCTCTCTCTCACTCCTTCTAATAACCACACTCTCTCTCCCCTTCCCTTCCTCTCTCTCTCTCTTTCTCTCTCCATCAATACTCACACACACTCTCTTTCC
>QANY01006806.1:926541-1141350 GCA_003255025.1 Datisca glomerata | reverse complement strand
GGTACAAATAAACACTTTTATTTTACGGTCCACATACATTTTAACATATTATATTTCGTGAATATTAGTAACATGAGTAGTATATAAAATTACCATTTTACTCATGTTATTATTATTTCATTAACTCATTTATTGAATGTGAATAAGAAAAAACATAACAATGTTTTGTCTCGTACAATTTACAAGTCTTATTCAATTACTCATTTTATTGAATACTTGGCCAAGTTAATTTATTCACATACTCATCAATAAAACATAAGGTGATATTGTTGCTTTCGTCATCTAACCTCGAATTTTCATATCTGTGAATCACGCAACTCTTACATAGTTGAATTAAGATCCTAACAGTCGAGGTATTGTTCGGCAATTCAAACTCACTCCTTTGGCATATCAAAGATTTCCTAAATGATTGAGTATTTATTTATACCACTTTATTTATTTTTTCAGTAATCATGTCGCTATCCTATTTCTTAACTATTCTTAATGTGAAAAAAATTTACTAGTGGAAATTATGTAGATTGGAAATGAAATCTTGATATCGTGCTAAGAAAAGCACACTTCCGTGCTCAGTACCCCTTGTTCTCTTGAGCCTATTGTTGAACCGTCGTAAGAGAAAAATGATGCTTATGCTTCTTGGTTACATTCTGATGAGATCACCAGATGTTGCATCTTGGCATCGATGACCAATGTGTTGTAAAAACAACATCATAACTTTGAGACCGCCACTGATATGATGTTGAACATCACCAAAATGTTCGGAGATTAGGGTCATCATGCCAGACAGAGAATTGTACGCAACTTCATGAACTACGTGATGAAACTTTGAAACCCTGTCAGAGAACATATGATGTTGATAATAAGTCATCTGAATGAGATGAAGATCATGGGTGCTGAGGTTGATGATGAGACTCAGGTGGATATGATCTTAGAGACTTTGCCTAGTACCTTTGAGAACTTCAAGCTTAATTATTCGATGAAAAAGCTGAAGTACTCACTTCCTGAGCTCATGAAAGAGTTGCAAGCTACTGAGACTTTGTTTCTGAATGGCAAGAGGAAGTCTGGAAAGGCTAACTTTACTGAAATAAATCCTTCCACATCTGGCTCTAAGAAAAAATAGAGAAAAGGTCCAAGGAAAGCCATGAAGCAGAACCTGAGAGCTGTCAAAGGCAAGAGCACCGCAAGAGTAAACAAGTCGAAAGGCAATTATCATCACTGTGGAGCTGGTGGTGATTGGAAATGCAACTGTCCAAAGTATCTCGAAGGGTTGGGATCTAAAGGTGTAGTATTGGTTACTAAAACCTGTTATGTAGGTGACTATACTTTTTCTTGGATTGTAGACTCTACAGCTACTAACCATATATTTTGCTCCCTGTAGAGGTTCAGGGATGTCACAAGGCTTGACGAGGGTTAGTACAGCTTCCGTTGGGGCAATGGAGCACTAGCATCAGTCATATCTATGATAAATTTTAAATTATGTTTTGAGAAACATTTTATTATTTTACGTGATATTTATTATATCCCAATTTTTGGGAAGAATCTTATTTCTATTGTGCATTAATTGAGCAATGATTTGATCTTAAATTTATTGATAAAGATATTAGTATTTTTATAAATGAATTCTTAATTACTGTTGCATGCATGTTTAATAAAATGTTTCACATAAAACCAATAACTCTATTGATATATGACACTGAAATGAATAATGATTCACAAAGAGATAGTATAAGGTTGAAGTATGACTCAACTGATCTAACCTATTTATGGCACTTATGCCTCGGCATATTAGCTTGGACATGATTAAAAGACTTGTGAAGGATTGTACTTTGCAAACTTTAAGTGTGGATCACCACACATGCGAATCATGTATTGAAGGCAAAAGAGACATTTTTTAGCAAAAGATGAAAGAGTCAATCAATGCCTTGAACTCATACATAGTGATGTATGTGGGTCATTGAATATTCAAGCAAGAGGAGGTTATGAATACTTTGTAACCTTCACCGATGACTACTCACATTTTTATCATGTTTATCTAATGCGTCAAAAGTATGAAACCTTTGAAAAGTTCAAAGAGTATCGGGCCTTGGTTGAAAAGCAATTAGAAAAACAAAATCAAAATATTACGATCTGATCGTGGTGGAGAGTACTTGTTAGGAGAGTTCAAAGACTTTCTTAAGAAAGAAGGTATTCTTTCTCAACTTACAGCACCTGGTATGCCATAGCAAAATGGTGTGTCAAAGACAAAGAATCAAACTCTGATGGATATGGTTAGATCCATGATGAGTTACTCATCCCTCCCAGGTTCCTTCCCGGGACATGCCTTGAAAACAATGACATATATTCATCGAAGATGGTGCCTGGTATACCATATGAAAGATGGTATGGTGAAAGTTGTCTATTAACCATTTTAAAATATGAGGGTGCACAGTACATGTTCTAAAACCGAAGACAAGCAAGTTGGCCAGTAGTTCAGAATTATACATGTTCATAGGATATCCTAAAGGAATGAAGTGGTACATCTTCTACAGTATGACTGGCCAGAAAACATTCGTTAGCACGAATGTTCATTTTCTTGAAGAAGATTACATTAAAAGTGTACAGTCGAGAAGCACAGTTGGGCTAGAGGAATTATTGAATGAGAGGACACCGACTCCCCAATCAGAAATTTTTTCTGGTTCAATAATTGAAGAACCACGACAGGAGCCAGAACCTGTGGAGCCTCGACGTTGTAGAAGGGTTGTGAGACAAACTGAGAGGTATATGTCCTATGGAGAAGCTTTGACAGTTGTCTCAAATAAGGGCCTTGATGAACCTGTCTCCTACTCAGAGGCCATGGTAGAATATGAAGTAAATTTATGGCAAGAACCCATGAACGTTGAGATACATTCGATGTACTCGAAAAGAGTCTGGAATCTTGTAGATCCTCCTAAAGGGGTAAAACTCGTAGGATGCAAATGAATCTATAAGAAGAAAGTGGTCCGAATGGGAATGTAGAGACATTCAAAGTTAGGCTATTAGCCAAGGGCTACACCCAAAAGGAATGTATAGTCTACTAGGATACATTCTCGTCGATGGCCATGCTTTAATCCATCAAAATCTTTTTGTCCATTGTTGCTGCCCTTGATTATGAAATCTGACAAATAGACGTCAATACTACTTTTCTAAATGGAAATCTTGATGAGCATTTTTATATGGCTCAACCAGACGGGTTCATGGAGAGAGGCCAAAAGGGTAAAGTTTTCGAACCGTAGAAGTCTATTTATGGACTTAAGCAAGCGTCACGATCATGAAATATTATATTCGACGAAACTGTTAAAAGCTATGGTTTTGAATAGTTAGTGGACGAGCCCTGTGTGTATAAGCTGATACACAAAGGGAATGTGATTTTTCTAGTCTTGTACGTATATGATATTCTACTCATTGGCAAGGATGTAGAAAAATTATCTGATCTCAAGATTTGGCTTGGAAAGCAATTTGATATGATGGATCTTGGAGAACCTGCATTTGTCTTAGGTATTTAGATCTTTCGAGATAAGAAGAACAGACAATTGACACTGCTCAAGCATATTATATTGATAAGGCGTTGGATCGCTTCAATATACAAAACTCCAAGAAAGGGTTTCTTTCTTTAGACGTGAAGTTAGCCTTTCCAAGGAGCAGTCTCCCAAGACTCCTCAAGAAGAGAGAAACATGAGAAAGATTCCTTATGCCTCAGTCGTACGAAGTTTCATGCATGCGATACTTTGCACTAGGCCAGGCATTTGCTATGTTGTGGGCGTGGTGAGTCGTTTCCAATCTAATCCTAAAATCGAGCATTAGAATGTCGTCAAACATATCCTTAAGTATATGACCTGAATAAGATGGGATATACTGATTCTGATTTCCAAGCAGACAAAGATGTTAGGGGATCCACTTCAGGATAGGTGTTCATCCTGAATGGTGGAGCAGTTGTATGAAGAAGTGTCAAGCAATCTTGTATTGCTGATTCTACCATAGAAGCTGAATATACGGCGGCTTATGAAGCTACAATGGCATAGGAAGTTCTTGAAGATTCTAGAAGTTGTTCCAGACACTGATAAACCTACTTTATTGTGATAAAAGTGGGGCTATAGCGAATTCTAAGGAACCTAGAAGCCAAGAGATCCAAACATGTAGAACGTAAATATCACCTGATTAGAGAAATTGTTTAGTGTGGAGACGTTGTGGTTACGCTTCTTTCGATGGTCAATAACCTGGCAAATTCATTCACGAAGACTTTGAGCAGTAAATTTATTTATGGTTATCTGGAGGGTTTGGGGATAAGAGATTGTACACGCCTACTTTAGTCCAAGTGGGAGATTGTTGGAATATGTCCATAAAGTAGCGTGTAATAACTATTTATTTGTATTTAGTTATTTTTTAGACATTAGTATTATTGAATTCTTATGAATAAATTGAAAGTTTTATTTTAAATTAAAGTGTGTTTATAAATTACTCAAGTCCTATAAATTTAACCAACGAACCAAGAGTGAAGACAGAGACGTCTCCAAACGAACTCTTCTGAGAAAGTTTAGAACGATATTCGCAGTCTTAGGATCGACTAGGAAATCAAATCCGATTACGACTGTCAGGTTGAACCAATGGATGCCAGTCTTAGGGCATGGGAGTTGAGACTCAAACGGTTAACCTAGACATGTTATGAACATGTTGAATAGACCGGTAACAAATTAGTTTAGAGCCTAGAACCGTTTACCAAGCTCTAAATCTAATTGTTACACTTTAATGGTATTTTCATAATTACCTTAATCCTGAGGTGAATACGTAACTTGACTTAGCTAGTTTCAATCTTTGATATGTCAAATGAGTGCGTTCGAATTGGCGGACAATACTTCAGTTGTTGGGATTGTAATTCAATTAAGTTGGAGTTATGTGATTCACATATATGAAAATTCATGGTTCGATTACCAAAACAACAATATCATCTTATACTTTATTGATGGTGCGTGAATAAATTAATCTGCCCAGGTATTCAATGAATCGAGTCATTGATTAAAACTTGTGAATTATACGAGACAATTCACTATTATGTCTTTCTTATTCACAGTCAATAAATGAGTTAAGAAAATAACAACAATAGGGGTTAAACTATAATTTTATATTCCGCTCTTGTTATTGATATTCACGATGAGTATTATGTTAAAATATTCTGTGGACCGTGAAAATAAAAGGGTTTATTTACACCAATAGAAAACGTAGTGCGCATGAATCGAGAGTTGATTCGACATCGAACCTATAGTGGGGTCGTATGATGTCAGGATTAAATAGGTCGGGAATTTATGAAGATAAATTCGTCAAGTATTTGAATCTTCACGTGGGTCCATTCGGTCTCAGAAATAGCTCATGAGAACAGGAATAGAGAAACGAAGTAAATTGGATCAAAATGTGTTTTGGTGCCAATGTATATTTCCTACACCTATATGTGATGGGTGATGTCACTTAATTAGTTAAGTGTGATTATATATATTGAAATTAATTAGTTTATTATTTTTTAATTATTGAATAATTAGTAAATAAAAAATAAATTAATTAATTAATTAATAATGATAAATTATTTATCAATTGGATTGATGAATATTGATATAACTCAAACTCTAGAGAATGTTGCAATTTTCAGCAATTATGAATATATGAGGTGTATTTTTAAAAATTTAAAAATATATGAGTATATTTATAAATATAAAAAATTACATTTTAGCAATATCTAATAGTAATCTGATTGCAGATAGATCTTGAATAAGATACAATTGTTTATTAACAAAGCAAAATGAGAAAAATATTTTTCCCTTCCCTCCGAGTTGCCGCCGAATATAATGTTGACGGAGAAAATTTTCGATTTTTCTTCTTCAATTATTTTGAGAGCCCACACTCAAATTCTTATACAAATTCTCGTGAGATATATTTCTGAAATTAACGAATAGTTGTTAGTTGATGAAATTCGTAAATCGTTCTTGGAGTTCAAGTGCGTGATTTGGATGCCGAAGCTTGAAGAGCACGAAGAAGCTCGAAGAAATTCTACCAATTCAGAAATTTCCCGATATAAAGTATAGGTAAAAATAATTGTTTCTAACCTTATCTTCTCGTTTAATATCGTATATGCATAATCGCACGTTATTTGATTTTATATTATTTAATTTGATTAAATAAATTAATTAGAAAAAATTTTGATATCCCGCTCACGAACCTTTCGTGATGTAAACTTATTTTTAAATAATTTTAAAATTAACTAATACTAACAGTTCATACTTAAAAGAAACCCATGTGTGAGTTCCCGTGTTTTGAATGAGGATACCATGAGGCAATGGCTGAGATATATCAAGCTCAACTCTGATCCAAAGATATTTGTGTTGCTCTATTCCATGCATCTGGCGTCCTTTAACTCGAATGACAGTGCCCACCAATGCACAAAGCCTACCGATGCACAAAGCCTACCGATGCACAAAGCCTACTGACCGCATCCTTTCCCCTACAATCCAGTGGTAAATCATGAGGTTGGACCCAGAATCGACATCTATTGATCTGCAACTTGAGGATATTGATACTCGTGTGACGTGGAGTAAAAACCATTAGCTGATTCGCTACCAGCCAAGGTCCACACTCATAAAAAAATGACAAATCATCTTTAGTGCTTAAAAATAACTTGAAATAGGTTGTGCCTGACTTCAACAAACCTTACTTCATTCTTTATATTCCGTGCAGAACACAAACTATCATTGAGAGCCACACGAATAAAATTCCTTTGAGTAATTAAAGAACCCAATAAACTGAGCTCACAATCCGCAATTTCCCTAAGTTTCAAATCTTCACTAACCTAGAATATCGTTTTTTCCTGCTAAGAAAGTCGAAATGTCTGGATAAGATCACTAAGTTCCTCCATACCGGGTTCATGGAACTGTAACGAGCTGGAACTCTCACTGTCTCCCTATGCGTAATGCATCTCGTCCAACAGATTTTGTAAGAAACACCAAGAAATAACCCCGGTAGAAAATACAGCAGTAGAAAAAACAACGAGGTGTCCACACGCGAATGGGAAAACCACACCAACGGAAAAAATTGCACTCAATCTCTCTCACAGCAACAAAGCTTTTACAGGTACAGAGCTACGCAATCGGCTGCCGGGGACCATGGTGGAGAAGGTTTGGTCAAACGGAGAAGGATCTCTGGTAAAACCCACTCGGTGCTAAATGGTGCTCAAATAGAGAGATTGGCAATTTTGACTTTATTTTTTTTATTTGAGCTCTGAATTTATCACTTTATACAAATTTTTAGTTCCCTATTTTTTCTATTTTAGCAATGTAATTCTTCCTTTGTTTCACTTTGTTACAACTCTTGACAATTCCTTCTCGTCATTTTAGGAGATCTTTACAATATATCATCGTCTCTTCTCGTCAACAATCTCTCTTCCTCTATTTTCACAAAAGAAACAGTGAAAATGGAGAGAATATTGGAAGAGATAGATTCTTGAAGAGAAAAAAGACAATGAAATGATAAATTTCAAAAAATGATGTTTCCGTGTCTTCTTACCCTAATCTCACCGCACGTGACATGTTTCCGTTAATGAGTGGAAGAGACGATTAATTTTTAGATGGTTAGTGTTTTAAAAGAGAAGTTTAGATATTTATATATTGAAATTGAAAGTTGAGAGACTAAAGTATAATTGCTCGCCGGAATGTCAAAGATTGTTAATGTCATTTGCCCTAAATAGAAAAGAGTTTTTCTTGTGGTCATTAGCATAAAAAGAGTGAAATTTTAAATGACTCTTGAGATCATTAATATGCAAAACTAATTGTTTTCTTCTTCTATGCCTCTCATTGATAACTAGGCATGCATATATCATATATTCAATTAATGTAATTTAAAATCAGAAAATTGATACCATATTATGAATTGTGCTAATAATATGTGTAATCTATATCTATATCTATCATACTACTTTTAAAAGTGTGGATGTTGGAAAATTTTTATTTGGACCATTGTATCCAATCATAATAACAATATTAGATACCCTTATGATAATAAATTGAGATAATAAATGAGATACGAAAATCATTGTTTTCAAATAAAGGTTTAGATAATAAATTAGAAGAAACTTAATAGCTTCAAAGCTCGGATCATAATTAATATACGTTTAGGAAGTTTGAAATATATATATATATATATTTGGATAGGTTTATCTTGACTTTTTCTTTACATCACTAAATTGTGCTTAACTTAAAATTAAATTCCACCATCTTAATGAGGTTATTTAAATAAATGAATTTTTTAATCTTTCTGTTATATAATTAATGATTATTTAGAGCAGATTTTATGATCTAAATTGGCATATGGATAATAGTAAGAATATATTGTCATCATACAGTTCATATGAGAAAAAAGTAATCGGCATCTAAAATTTGAATAACATATCAATTTATATATGTAAAAAAATTTCATATATTCCTAATTGTCTTGATGATGTATTTCAAGTAATTCAAATTTTAAAAAAAAACTAACTAATTCAAATTAATGGAGAAAAATATTAGATTACTAAGTATAATACGTTTGAGAGAAAAAAGGAGATGAAACTTATCAACAAACTCAGTTACTTTATGTTTCTATCAATATCCGACGGTTACAAAAATGTATTATATTATGTAAATAAAAGAAATTGAAGGGTCAGAAAGTTAGCTAATTATTTATATGAATTTCAATTTAAAAAAAAAAGAGAGAGAGATTATAATGTTTTGATTTTGTATAATTGCTGACTTAATGTGCATTGATAAATTATATCTAATTTATTACTAAGTTCAGAGGTACAAAGAATAAGAAAACAACTTTCATTCATTGTATTAATTTTTACTATGAAAAAGACGGTAGTAAAAATGTTATTACAAAAAAGAACAGAAATTAGCGACTTAAAAGTATAATATTTGTTATGTAGATTTAAAATTTAAAACTAAATAAATAATTTGCTTAAATTTTCCTTCATAAATATCTCATTAGCTTATATATCTTTTAGTTTCTTGCCCATTCACTTCTAATTGAATGTAATGAAAAATGAATAGTTACATTATTTGTACTATTTAAATTGGTCTTTTAATTATTCTATCTATTTATACAATCCAAATTGGTCTAACAATAAAAAAACATATATTAAAAAAAGTTGACATATAATAATAATATAAAAATTTTATATTTACGTGCAACGTAAGTATCTAGAAACTAGTATATATAAAAGTGTAGAAGTTTGAGAAATATTTTTGGATAATAGTACCCATAATTATTTTTTAAATTTATGACATTATCCTTACAATGTATTTATTATCTTAATTATTCTTATAAAAAAAGTTTTTTAACTGTTTTATATTTATTCATCCAAAATATTGTATGATTTTTTTAACTCTTGTTTAAATTACCTCCTTAAAAATATTTCTCCTCATTTTTAATTTAAAATATTTTTTACAGTATTTAATTTAAAATCTTAAAATCTTAAAAGACTAACTATAAGTAAATTAACTCAATATTTCTTTAGTTGATATATCTTTATTGTCATTTTTATGTATAAATCTCAAAAGACTAACTATAAGTAAAAAATGGTCTCAAATTAACACAATATTTCTTAATTAATAAACATTTTCTTTTATTTCAAGTTAGATACTTAATTAATCTTTTTCATTACATTTTATAATAGAAATTATGATTGATTGTAACAATATAACACATAATATATAACAATGATGCATAGTGAATGAAAGAGAAAATTTATGAATTTATTTTTAATAAAAGAGAAAAATAATTTACAATTAAAAATGAGTAAAATGCATCAATTGACATATTAGACATACTATATATATATATATTTTTTAAATTAACCTCATAATGAAAACACATACATTAAGAAAACACTAAATTTTATCATCTTCTCTATTGGCCCTTCAATTTTCTCCATCCATTAACTTATCCCATAACAATCAAATGGTTGTTAAATGAGCGCAAGCACCACACATGCCTTTTTTTTCTTCTAATTTTACCCATTTCTTCAACCTTAGAAGCTATTCATTCCTATGTTTTTAATCCTAAACCAACCACAATTGTATCTCCATCTTTATTGATTTGTCAAAATTTTGACAAATTCTCCTCCTGTTTCAACAGCACTTTGGGTTTCATCTCCTTAAAAAAAATAGCACGTTGGGTTTCATCTCCTCCTGTTTCAGCAGCATTTTCAGCTTTTCATCAATCATTTTTTTCTCCTTCGTGAATGAATTGTGTTATTTTTTCTAATTGATTTCTACCAAATTTTTATAGTTTTCTAATTTTTGGTTTTCTAATTTGGTAGAAAATCAATTAGAAAAATAGCCCAAATATATTCATGAAGGATAAAAATAAAAATAATTGATGAAAATGGAAATCGAATTTTAAGGAGATGAAACCAAAATCGCTACTGCGACTAGAGGAGAATTTGTCACAATGAAGATGGAGATGCAATTGTGCTGATTTTGCTGGGGTGAAATTTTTTATACCGGAAAATTATTGGTTCGGTCACTTCTTTATATATGTTCAGTTCGGTTCGGGAAAATTAAATAACCAAAATTTTGGTTCAGTTCAAATTTTTTATAGTTTTTAACTGAACCGAGTTGAAACTTTAAATTCTTATTTTTTATATATAATTTCATAGCAAAATGAACCGAACCGAAATAAACTTTGATTCTATAATATTTTTTAATAGTATCATTTAAAAATGCTTAAAAAATATTTTTTATTAATAACGTCGAACCGGAGAACTGAACTGAAAGTTTTGGCTTTGTTCGGCTCATTTTCCATTAACGATTCAGCTTGGTTTGGTAATATTGCCGAACCAAACGGTGAATAGCCCTATGATTTTGGATGAAAAAATATGAGGATGGGTAGCTTATAAGGTTGAAAAAATTAGTAAAATTGGTAAAAAGAAAATATGTATGTGTCGTGCATGTGCCCATTTAACAGTCTTTTAACAATCAAGGAGGCAAGTTGATAGATGAAGAAAATTGAAGGGCCAATAAAGAAGAGGATAAAGTTTAGGGGATAAGTTGATTGTGGAGCAAAGTACATATGATTCTATGATATTAACCCAAATATTTATAAAAATTATATTTACATACAACGCATGTCATAAAAACTAGTGGATATAAGTTAAAAATAATTTAGTTGAGACCACTACAAGAAAAACTGTTATTAGCGACGGTTTTTGTCATCTTTGCAGTGGTTATAACCGCCGCTGAAAATATTTATGGCGGTTCAAAATACACCGCCTTATCCACCGCCACAAAGTTTTTTTACGGCGGTTCTTCCAACCGTCAGCAAAGGAGGGTCTGTGCCAGTGATTTTATATCTCTTTAGTTGTGGTTAAACCCGCCGCCAAATTCTCAGAAATTGGAGAAAATTTCTGGGTTTTCTGGCGGTTTTTTCTAATTACTGGTGGGTTTAAACCGTCGTAAAAGCCCAGGAAACAGAATAAAAAATACTTTCCGGTAATTTTAAATCGCCTCTATAACCTCCAAAACCACTGCTATAAATTGAAATTTTGGCCAGAATTTTTTCTGTTTTTTAAACATCCCATAATTTTCAAAAATACATGCTTCAAAAAATATTCCATATCACAGATTTTAGAATCTATCAATATAAAAATTTTAACAGTTCAGAGTCCATCAATTCAAATATTCATAAATTATTGTATTTTAAAAGTTCACAAATATTTAAAGATTCAGAATCAATCAATTGAAACATTCACAAATTCTAAAGACAAACCTATATAAGTTCAAACTTAAGCAAATATAATATTTTTCATCATCACTGAACTTTATGCGATCATGAAGTTGAGGAAGGATCTCCAGAATCCTATAAATACATAAAATGAACAAAATTAGTATTAGTGTTGGAATAAACATAATTTATAATTACATAAAGTATATATTCCTTAGAAATCTTACATGATCATCGCCGGAGAATGAGAACGAAGGATTTTGTGCTTGCATCATTTTCATAAGGTACGCCACTTGTGACATACCATCTTGAAGTTGAACTTGACCATCTTGAAGTTCATGGAGCTGTGACATAACTCTCTCATGTTCTGCAAGTGGAATGAACGCTTGTTCAGAAAACTAGCGGCTGTTCTATGATCCAAATACACTAGTGGGAGTTGGATCTAGTCCCATTCCACGGACTCGTCCAGGATGCTCTGGACCCATAACTTCAGAAAATACATCTCTAGGGGTGGTATTATTCTCATCCTGCGTTTGGGTTGTCAAAAGTTCTTACATTTTCCCCTACAATACAAATAAACAATTTTCATAGTGCAAAGAGTATACACACAGGGTGGTATCTGTGGTATGATCTTACTTTTATTTTCTTTGGAAATTTGGTATTAAAATTTGCAAGTGGGGGAATCAAGCATTGCCTTCTGTTGATTGGTGCAATCTCAATGACAACTACCTCTAAAGCACTAGCAAGAGTCTTGACATCATTATTTGACTCATAAATAGACTGCCCATATCCATACTTGATTATAAATCACCCTATGAAATTTCTTACTATCATAGATCAAATTATTTGTTAGTAAAAACCTTCCATTGTTCATGTTTTCCTCGCCCTTATCAATCACTAAACTTTCAATATCACACAACCAAGTGTATCATTTTGTGATATAGTAATCATCATAGAGCGTTTCTTTAAATGCGTTTGAGTTCCTATTTTATTCTGTATGCTCTCAATCATCACATTCTTCCTCTCATTCTACTAATCAACAGCCATGTTCTTTTCCAATACCAACTTTTTTGGTTGGTTAATGTCTAGTGGTACAAGCACATCAGCTAACATTTTACCTGCATGTGGAACATTACCAATATAATCATAATTCAATACTCTATTTATCAAAATACCTTACTCACTTCCTCTTCATCCCAATCAAAATCACACTCATCAAATAATACCCATACTAATCCTTCTATGTTTGTGTCGTTTGTTGATAGTTCAACATCAAACTCAAATACTTTTGTCTCATTACCACCTTTTTCTCTACAACATGTTCTGACTCACTAAAATATAACCGAATCCAAAAATGGAATCTTCAAGCCCAAAACCTTTATTACTGACATAAGTAAATGTAACATCGTCTAAAATTATACGACTAATCCGAGATCTATGAACATGACCATTATCTCCATCGAACAACATGGCCCATGTGAGAAGAACTACACTTAACCAAATGGTAAATTGGACACTCATCTTCAACGCATGAATAAAATACAACACTTTTTTTCCTTAGAAGAAAGTTCCTTTCTATAAAAAAACACTATGATGTGCATAAACCAATTGGTGACTAATAGTCCACATAATATCACAGTTATCAGCAAACACCATTTCCAACTCTCTAAGCCCCAAAGTTGAGATGTTTGCAATTTATCAATAGAAAAGCTTATTGCAGAGAGAGGGAGAGGGAGATTGTAGAGAGAGGCGAGAATCGAGATGGTACCTGTAGATCATGAGGAGCTTGTGGTGGGGGAGCTTGCGGTGGAGGATCTGATGGTAGAAAATCACGGTGGAGGTCGCGTCGCCTGTTGCAGAAAGAGAGAGAGGGTGGAACTCGCAGGTCTGGGTGAAAGGAAAAATTAGGGATTTAAATGTTATTTAGCAGTGGTTTTAAAACCGCCACAAAATGTCTTAAAAATCACCGCTACTAGTAAAACATTTCACGTGGGTTTTGGTGAAAAGGAAAAATAAGGGATTTAAAGGTTATTTAGCGACGGTTTTAGAACCGCCGTAAAATGTCTTCAAAACCGCCGCTAGACATAAAACACTTGGCGGCGGTTTTTAAAAATCACCGTTAAAGTTTTGCCGATTTTTTTACAGGCGGTTGGCATAACCACTACCGTAAAACCACCGGGAAAAACCATTTTTCTTGTAGTGGTCACATACACCGCACATAATATTTTATTAGCTACTACCAAAAGAAAAATTTAAGTGACTTTGATCGATTAACTTTTTTTGCAACTTTTGATATTCTTAATATACGGCCGTATAGTGTTTTTACTTCATGCTTTTATGGGACTATAAGTTACTTTTGTTGGGCCTATTAATCTTCTTCTCTTTGGTTTTCTTTTATTTGTTTCCATGGAAAATTTGAGGTGCATGTGATTTTTTTGCTCTAGACATGTGGTGATCATATTCAGTTCCCTTCCTTAAAAAACATTGAAGAGAATAATAAATATATTGTTTTTGAACTTACCTTTGGCAGACTACGCATGTCTCTTTTTGCCAACTGTCATTTCCATTACACCTTTTCAGGCATGCCTTTTCAATGAATCTCTTTGAACTCGAATGCCTCAAACGTCTTTTCATTACATCTCTTGACATTTATGAAATTAATTGGATCTTCTCTTCGTGTCTATGGACGATTTAAAGGCCTTTGTCTTCATTCTTTCCTCATTTCCCATCTTCGATATCGTTAGTTTCTATTTCTTCTTCTTCTCTGCATTTTTTTGTATTTCTATGAGTTATGACGGGTATGCCCCATTTTCGATCCTCTGTCCCCTAGTTAGAACTGAGTATGAGTTTCTACAGTTTATGACTACTCATCAAATTTCCTTTCCCTCTGATGTTCTCTGCGCCCTAGGAGAGAGTGAGTCATCGGGCGTTCCATGTAGACCTCCAAACAAAATTACCATCCATCCTATGTACATAACAATAGGCTTTAAATTTCCCTTCTCACCTCTCTTTCAGGAATTCTTCCATACTTATCATTTAGCCCCCTCCCAATTTACTCTAAGTTCATAAATGGTTGTTCTCTATTTGAGGCCATGAATAGGCGGTATAACCTAGGTTTAAGCATAAATAAAGTCTAATAATTATGCATAATTAAACACCAAGATGAGAGTGATCACCTAGCTCCTCGATCGGGTAAAAGGCATATGTTGATGACTAAGATTCTAAAAGGGGTAAAGGATGTGAATGAGACGTTCTTCTGATTGGCGGGAATTGAAGTGGTGAAAGCCGCTGGATAATTCAAAGGAATTGGTATATTTTTAGTAAGTTTTCAGGGCTCTTTTCCCCATTTTATTTTCTTCAGTTTCTTTCTTCTTTTTCTTTATTGATGTATTTCTTTACTAATGTCTCTTTCTCCTTTGTGTGACGTATATAAGCGAGCAAACAAGAAACCCCATATAATAAGAGTCAACAAAAGGATTGCAGTTGCTTACCATTGTCGAGAACATAAGTGGTACAAGCTTCTTGATCTACGGAAGGAAGTTAACGTTGCTCTCACACTAGTTGTTGCTCCCGTTGCCTCAACGTTCATTCCATCATCACCTTCTTCTTCACTTCCTAGAGGTATTCATGTTCCTTCCTTTCATTCGATTCTTAAAAGCACTATCATGAGTTCTTCTTAGTCAATCGATTATGAAGAAGGGGAAGAATAAGAACAAGCTTTATTTCCAAGAGCTTCTACAAATAGAGATTCCAGAATGACTCCTGACTATGATTGGTGTCATCGGGAGGAATGTTCACCCGAGAACGGACACTTTCAGCTCCTCCCGAGCTCGTCCTGCTCCTGTACCTAGAACAAGGGTGCTTTGATATGATAAGTAACTCCCCCTCCTCCAATTCCCCTTTTACCAACTGTCCAATAGTAGTCCGTTCCCGCTACTACTTCAGACCCCCAAACAAACACATAGGAATTTATTCCTTGGAGGTTGAGGCGCTTCACTGCTGCTCCTCTCGTTCTTGCATCCGTTAGCTTCTTGGATAATGTTAAGTCTGACCACATAATTTCTTGGGGAATCATGTGCGACGTGGATATTCAGATAACCCGCAACATGAATATCGAAGAGCTCATCAGTGCACTGAGCCACGGCCTGATCAGGATGAGTTCCTCTTCTTTCATGTTTTTTGCGTAGTTTCTTTTTCCCATTTCTTCATACTAGGGAATATTTTAATTTGTTTTTCTTTCAGGCTTTTATTCATCATAATGCCTTTCAGGATCATCAATTTCTTGGTGAACAGGCTATGATGGTTCTCCATAATGAGATCATTGAGAGTCGTGGTTTCATTGCTAGACTTCAGGCCGAGATTGAGTTGTTGGAGAAGATCGAGGCTGTGCTACAGAAATCTACGGAGAAGCATACCTAAGAAGTAGTTATTGTGAAGGTGGAGAACCTTAAACTAGTAGAGTTTCTGAAAGCAGCTGAAGAATCTAAGGTGAGAGTTGAACAGGCTAAGGTTCAGTCAATAAAGTAGAAGGAGAAGTAAGTGAGGAAGAAGTACCAAGCCTTTTTTATGAAGCTGAGTAGGTTGTCAATGGGCTATAAAGACGGTTCGTCAAATGATCCTCCCATAAAACCCCTTTGCGACTTACCTCTCGAGGTCCAGGTTGAAATCAACAGTTCTTTCGAGGATGTGGTCATCAGTCCTTTTGAAGCCGTTGCCAGTCAAACATCCGTTGTCATCCCCAATGAAGATGTGGTTGCCAATTCTGCTAAAGATGCCACCTTTGACCCTAAGACGATTGTTATTTCTTATCTTTTTTAATTTTCATGTAATTCTACATTTCCTTTCTATTCTTTTCCATTTTGCGCTTTTCTCTTCTCTTTGTATTTTCCAATCCATCAATGAGAAAAGACTTGATTTTTGCAATTTCACTTCTATTGAATTTCCTTTTCACTGCACTTCAATTTCTCTACAAAGACTTAGCAAAATTTTAAGCTTTTCCTTCAAAGAACAACTATGATCCGCTCTCAAGGACTTAAGCAAAATTTTAAGCTTCAGTGCTCCTTCGAGAGTAATTTCTTTTGTAGTAGAATCCGTTCTTAAGGACTTTCATTTTATAGAGTTTTAAAGTTCACTTTTCTTTATAGAACGAATGTTTTTTGTAGCATGATCCATTCTCAAGTACATAGGTTTGATTCAGGATCGCTTTGATTCACTTTGATTTCATTTAGAGAATGAATACCCATTGTAGGGCAGTCCATTTTTAAGGACTTAGGTTCATGTAGAACCATGACCCTTGGTTTTCTTTAGAGAGTAGGTGCTCATTGTAGGGTCACCCACTGTAAAGGACTTAGGTTCAATATAGAACCATGTCCCTGGTTTCTTTTAGAGAGCAGGGACCCATTGTAGTGCCGCCCACTCTCAAGGACTTAGGTTCATTGTAGAACCATGATTTTGGTTTTCTTTAGAGAGTAGAGGCGTATTGTAGTGTCGTCCACTCTAAAAAACTTAGGTTCCTTGTAGAATCATGACCCCAATTTTTTTTATAGAGTAGGGGATTATTGTAGTGCTGCCCACTCTCAAGGACTCAGGTTCATGATGGAACCATGGCCCGATTTCTTGTAGAGAGTAGGGGTCCATAGTAGTGCCTCCCACTCTCAATGACTTAAGTTCATTGTAGAACCATGACCCCGGTTTCCTTTAGAGAGCAGGGGCCCATGTAGTGTCACACACTCTCAACAACTTAGGTTCATTGTAGAAGCATGACCCCAATTTCGTTGTCATTTGCTGGAGAAGAGAGAGAGCGAGTTGACACCAAGTATTCATTATAATAAGTTTACATTTCAGACAAAATATATTTTAAGATGTGTCACTTTCTAAGGCTTTTCCAAGTCCTTCCCGTCTTCCGTTGTCAAGTAATAATATCCGCTACCTCCAATTTCACTAATAATATACGACCCTTCCCATTTTGGTCTGAGCTTTCCTTCTGTTTGGAAGATTTTGTTCAGAACTAGATCTCCCTTCTGGAATCCCCGTTTATGAATTTTCTTTTGAAAGTAAGCTATCCTTTTTAATATGGTTTTCCATCCATATTAATACTGTTTCTCTCCATTCCTCTAGAAGATCAAGGTTTTACTTCATAAATTCCTCATTCTGATGTCCGTTTAGACTTGATTTCACAAAAGGACTTCCAATTTCACAGGTATTACTGTTTCTGTTCCATATGACAAGGTGAATGAGGTTTCGCATGCTGACTCCCTAGGAGTGGTTGTGTACGCCCATAGCACCGCTGACAATTCTTCTACCCATTTTTCTTTGGCTGATTCTAGCCATTTTTTCATACTTTCAAGTATAATTCGATTTGATCTTTCTGCTTGACCATTCCCTTGTGGATAGTACAGCGTAGAAAATCAATTGATAATCCCCAAGCTTTCACAAAAAACCTTAACTACCTTTCTCGTGAACAGCTCATTGTTAGAGATGAGTACTCGAAGAATTCTGTACCTGCATACTATATTTTTTCACAAGAATCCCTTCACTTCTTCTTCTCGAATTCTCGCATATGCTTCAACATCAATCTACATCGTGAAATAATCTGTTGCTACCAACAAAAAATGTTTTTAACAGGTGCCATGGGAAGTGGGCCAATGATGTCCAGGGCCCATTGCATACATGAACGACGACGGGCTTGTCACTATATTGAGTTCCCTAGGTGCCATTTTTACTGTTGGAGCAAAACATTGGCATTTGTCACAGTTTCTTACATACTACTTGGCATCTTGATGCACTTTGGGCCCATAATACCATTCATTTAATATTTTGTGTGCTAACGATCTCCCTCTGGTGTGATTCCCACATATGCCTTCATAGGTTTTAGCCAGCACATATTGGGCCTCTTTCTTTTTCAAACACTTTAAATATGGACCTGAAAAAGACCTCTTATATAATATTCTGTTTATTAGAGAATACCTGGCACTTTGCTGTTGAGTCCTTCTTGCCATGTGTCTGTCTTCAGGTAATTCCCCTTTCGCCAGGTAACGGTTTATGTCATCATGTCAACTTGGTTCCTCTTTAGTTTCCACATCCGCCACGTTTTGACAACAAAAATGTAATATTTGGCTTTTTAAGAAATTCCACTGCCATGCTTCTTTTGTAATGGAGTTGCAGCGATGATCCCAAATTTTCTAGTGCATATGCAGACCTGTTCTCAACCTTTAGATCTGATGGATTTCATAAATTTTCAATAGACTTAGCAGCTCTTTTGCCCATTGAAAATTGTTTATCATTCTTTCATCTTTTGCTGTAGATTCTCGCGTAACATATTTCACGATCAACATGAAATCACAAAAAATCTTTACATTTGTTATCTCAAACTTTAACAGCGTGCCGACTCCGCTATCAATGCCTCATATTCTACTTCATTGATTGCTGCGTTGAACCCAAAAGAGATAGAGTGTTCAAGAGTATCTCAAAATGGGGTTTGCATCACTATTCTCGCACCGGCTCCATTGTTATTTGAGGCCCTATCAATGAATAACTTCCAAGATTCATTCTCACCTATAGTCTAGAACCCTTTGCTTTCTTCCTCTTCACCGTGAATGAAGTTCACTACAAAGTTAACCAATACTTGCCCTTTGATAGAAGTTATTGGCTCGTATTGAATTTCATATTGGCCAAGTTCAATTGCACACTTTTTCATTCTTCCACTTACTTCAGGTGAATGTGATAAACTTTTGACGGGCGAGTCTGTTAACACTTTTATGTTGTGAGCTTGGAAGTAAGGCCTCGGCTTCCTTGTAGCAACTACAACAGCAAACACTAGTTTCTCCATGATTTTATATATGACTTTGGCCGCCACCAAACTTTTGCTTACGAAGTATATGGCCTTCTGTTTCCTTTATTCTTCTCTAATTAGAACGGCACTCACTGTCATTTGTGAAACTGCCACATACAGAAGTAGTACTTCATAGAGTATTGGTTTTAATAATAAATGTGGAGTCATAAGATATTCCTTGATTTTTCTAAAAGCTTCTTCGCATTCTTCATCCCAACTATCGACGAAATTCTTTTTCAACTTCGTTAAGAATGACTTGCACTTATCCATTGATCTTCAAAGAAATATGTCTAGAGCCGCCAATTTTCCTATCAAACTTTGTATTACCTTATATTTTCTTAATGACTTCATCTACATGATGGCTTTCACCTAATACAGGTTGACTTCGATCCCACGTTACATCACTAGATGGCCCAAGAACGTTCCCGATGCTATGCTAAATGTGCACTTTTCTGGATTTAATTTCATGGAGTTCTTTCTTAAGATTGAAAAGGCCTCATCGAGATCCCTTATATGATCATTTCTCTTGCAACTCTTTACAACATACCATCTATATAAACATCAATGGTTCTTCCAATTTGATGTAAAAGATTTTTTTATGAGTCTCTCGTAAGTTGTACCGGCATTTTTCAGTCAAAATGACATTACTTTATAACACAAAATACCTTGTTTAGTTATAAATGAGGTATTTTCCTGATCAGGTTAGAACATTTTCACCTTATTATATCATGGAAAAGCCTTCATGAAGCTTAGGAGTTCATGTCCTGAAGTCGCATCCACCATCTAATCTATCATCAATAATGGGTAGTCATCTTTTGGAGAGGCTTTATTTAGATCAGTGAAATCAACACAGATTCTTCATTTCACGTTCTTCTTTTTCACCATGACTATGTTGGAAAGCCACTTCGGATAGTCCACTTCTCAGATAAAGTCATCTTTCAAAAGCTTCTCCACTTCTTCTTTGATTGAGGCGTTCCGTTCTAGAGCGAAGCTTCTTTTCTGTTGCTTCATTCTGGCATCTCTTGTGCCGTAGTTGTGAAAATATCTCTGTTTTATGTAGAAAGTCTATTAACCTCTCCTTTTTCGCTTCCTCAAGGTGGGCCCCAATTTTAGTTGTCTTTTACGTCCTATTTTCAAGGCACACAAGTTCAGTCACTTCTCCTGCTTCGTACCTTGGGTTTAATGGGCCATCATGCCCTTCTTCTTGTGATTACTATTGTCCAATAGCCTCGATCTGACCATCCATTGTCATTCATCTGGCTGATTCTAGTGCTGCTACGGTGTAGATGCGAGTAGTGGCTTGATCTCATTTTATCATCATTATTCCATCTAGAGATGGATACTGTAGTACCTGATAAAAGGTAGATGTAACGAGCTTCATCTTGTACAACCATGTCCTCCCCATGATTGCATTGCAAAGGGGCAAAGTGTCTAGGACCACGAATTCTGCCAGATGGTTGAACGGCTCAGTATTCACCGGGAGAGTAATGATTCCTTCAGAATAAATCAGGTCCCGTTGAAACCTATTAATGGTTGCGACGGACCCTGCAAATTTTTTCCTTCCATAGACATTTTCTCAAAGGTCGACCGAAGTAAGATATTGACAGCACTCCCATCATCATTCAGTACCCTCCTCATCAAATAGTTTTCAACTTGTATCATAATGAATCGAGCGTCGTTGTGACGCTCGTTGTGCTCCATATCCATTTCGAATATCAACGGCAGACTCCTGTTATCATTTGAAGAATTTCCTTTTTCCGATGTCCTTCTAACATAGGATTCTTGTAATACATCTTCCTCTCCTTCTTAGTGATTCCCTCCTATTCAGTTAGTGCGATAAATCCTGAAAGGCTATTTCCATTTTATCTTGGATCTCCTTTTCTGTTTGTCGTTTAAGTACGTCTTTTTACACATATTGTTTAGATATCCATCCTTTATCAACTCCTCAATGTAATCTTTAAGTTGAAAGCAATCATTCGTGTAATGTCCATAGCACTTATGAAAAGAATAATATATGTCTTTGTCCTATAGCTCGGTTCTTTTGTCAATGGGGTTGGTCTCTTCAACCATGGCTTATTCTTGAGCACCTCAATAATTTGATTTATTGGTAGTCGGTACCGTGAGGGGAACATACACTTTGTCCCGAGGATGGATCATGTTAGCATATCTTGTCTCGTTTGCTTTCTCCTCATGCATCAACTCTCTCTGGTCTTTTCTTCCTAAACCTGGAGCATTGCTATCCTTTCAGGTGTTCCTCTATCCTTCGCTTTGTCAGCTTCAACAAACTCTTGTGTTTCCTCTTCCAACATGATATAAGTCTACGCTCGTTTGAATGTTTCTGCCATGCATAACAGTTTCAACTTTGATTAATCCTCAAAGAGGGGTGAATTCAAATCTAACTCTCGTCTGAAAACCAGTCACGCTACTCGATCATCACAGCGTTTCACATTGGCCATTTCATCTTTAAATCTATGTGTGTACTCCCGTAGTGATTCTCCCTTCTTGATGAAAACAGTCAGGAGGTATTCAATATCTTCCATCACCGAACGATATGATGAGCTATTCTAAGAAGACGGCGGACATTACAATAAAGTTAGTAATTGAATGAATGGGGAGTGAACGATACCATTTCAAAGAAGTCCCGTCCAGGCTGGTAGGAAAGATTCTGTACATCAGCTCGTCCTTGTGTTGATACATCGTCCTCACTTGCTTGAACCGCCTGAGACAGTCCACCAGATCAGATTTCCCTTCATAGCATATGAACTTGGGTGCCACGAACTTTGGAACCAAGATGGCCAGAATCTCTGAAGACAACAAAGAATGGGTAAGTGACTCGAGGTCAGTATTTCCCGTACTCCCCAGCTTTATCATCTTTATCTCCAGCATCTCTTCCACCATCTTTTTCGTTATGATCTTAGGTGGACGGAAATCTCCCGTTATCTCCCTTGTGTGGTTTTTGGACTGGATCTCCCTGTCTTCTTGTTGCATGTTCCTGTTGATCTCAGGGTTTTCCCACATGTCATATTGTACATCTTGCTAACTAAGCTCTGCGCGTGCCTGTGCTAATTTTTGTTGTAGTGCATTGATCTGATCCTGCACCTTCTGCCACGCGATGTGCAACATCTAAGTGCTTTGTTGTTCCATCTCCTACATTCCCGTCAGAATGGTTTGGAGCATCTCAACTGGTGCAGTGTCTTAGCATTATGTTGATTTATCTCCTGCATTCCCTTCATAATGGTTTGGAGCATCTAAACCGTTGGAATGAGTTGATTAGCATGACCATTCTCGTTTCCAGTTCTGTTTCCCTAATTGAGGCAACCTTTGATTTGATTCTAGTCATTTTTGCTATGGAAGGGTTCTCTCGAGTTTTCTCTCAGCTCTCAATAAAAGCACTGACATGTAAAAGATTTTCGGATGAGGAAAAATCTATTACGAATAAACAATAAAGATAATTTAATAAGAGAGAGAATGAGAGAATAACGAATCAAAAAGCTTTAGTTTGGTTGCATTCGATCGATTTTGAGGTTATGCATGCTCCTATTTATACATGAAAGTGATAATTAAATAAAAATAAATCCTCATATTTCGTAGAAAGTTTTGGGGATCTAATAGACTTCTTTGGGGAATATTCTCTTCGAAAATCTCCTACACAACCGTCTAGTTGATTCTACTATCCACATTCCATATGTTCCTTAATTTATCATTCGATCTCGTCACGTGTAAGGTTGGATTTTAACTATTCACTACCCTTAATATATAAGATGTGAATGAAGAGAGTGAGAAAAATGTGAGATGAGAACTCCTTATACGAGGATCTTCACCCAATGGGGATGTTGGTTAGTGCTACATTGCTCACTTAGCGGGCCTTCACTGACCAATATATCATGGAAAATTAGATGTACATTAGAAATTAAAAGATTATAGCAATTCCATTCATAAAAGTATGGGTTTCTCTGCTCTAGCATTCACACAAATCACAATCATATAAAAATAAGCACATTTTATGGCTTTGAAGGAATGAGAACCACATGGAATGATGCCAAATGAATAACAAGTAGCCCCATGTGGTGGAAATGTGTTTCCAATTTCCATAGTCGATGAGCGTATCATTTTCCAAATTAGTGATCAAAATGTGTGAAATTCAGTCTAATTTTGGGATTTAAAAAGAGATAAATCTATAATAGGTATGAGAATTCAACAAGATTTGACACGAGAAATACAACCATATTTCTCAGCGAGTTATCTCAATTATAAAGAGATAATGACACCAATCTTAACTATTTCTAAATGATTCAAGATAGATTATTGACTTTAACACAAAGAAAGATCTTAAAGGAATTGCTTACACTCAAGAGAGTTCGAATCTAAGACTTGAGAAGTGAGAAACTTTTAAATCTAAGCAATTGTATACACTCTTAAAGGAAAATTGCTAATTTTCTTACCCAAGACAAAATGATAATTATGTATGATTTAAGATGATGAAGCTAAGTTACCCTCAAACCCATAATTCAATTGTTTGACACATTTTTTATGAAAGTTATAAATTCTACGAGTAATAAAGAATATTATAATTCAACTTAATACTTTATATTTAAATACACAGTTTAACTATTGTGTCAATTCATTTCATCTATCGCTTCATATTTAACCTTTGAAAAATAACTTTGTCTAATAGTTATTATTCTTCCTAATAATTAAGTGCTTTTTGTTGACAAAAAAATAAGTGCTTCTTATTATGTCTAGCAATGACAGATAATTAGACAATTTTATATCTTAAACAGAATGTTGCATTAACACTCATGTCAATTACTTGTAATTATTTTATAATAGAATGTAGATATGGATCCGTATCATTGAGAGAGAGTGTCAAGATTGAACCCGTGGCATCTAAATATACCCACATGGCGCCTACGTGGCATGGTAAAGTCGAAATAGGATAGTAGTGAATACGTTTGTAAGGGCCGCGCCCAGACCTATAATGGTGGCGAGCCCATTTCGAGATCGTATGTCAAGTATTGAGTTTCACCTTCGAGCTAAGCAACAATGGCTCGAAGGCTCTTCCTTGTCTGGGAACAATCTGAGGGTTATTGTCCGGTAGAATTAAGACAAGGGTACGATATACCAAGAGAGGAGAATTAATCGATGGGTATGGCCTCCTTAGGCATATTGAATGTGCCCCCTCCGAAGAAGGAGGGTAAAAAAGATGTGACGCGACTCTTAAGAGTCGGGTCAGAACCCTGGTGGGTTGGGGGAGCCCAACTTGCGGTCACTATGGGTTGGGTGATCCAAACCCACCCCCATGGTGGGACGAAGGCCCTCACCCCATCCCTATGGTGGGCAGCTCGTGCTCCGCTGCACGTGTCTCATCATTTGCTCCACTGCTGGGGAAACTCGACGGCAAGGAGTCTCTTCCGGGGTCCGTTGTGTAATGTGAGTCCAATGTTTGTGATCCAACTGCTCGATGTCACTAAGGCACGACCACTTGAGAGAATGATGAGTGACCACGTTTATTAATGTGGCGCCGTTTTAAGTTGTGATGCACGTGTTAGATGTGTTCACATTGTTGTCACGTGATTACCACGAGAGCGCACCAGCGGTCCTCACCTGGTCCCGTCTATATAAAGGGACCTTGGTATCATTATTGGGGCGACAACTCTTCACCGATCCCGAGATAAAAAAAAACTGAGAATATTCTCTCCTCGATTTTCTCATATACCTTAGAGTCTTAAGGAAATTTGTCACCTTCCGACGGCTGCCTAAGATTGTTTGTCCTTCACCCTCCGACCACCAACTCCCATGTTTCCAGACATACTTGGCATAGACTAGATCACTCATACACACATCACCATGAACCCAAGAAACATATAAAAAAAACTTGTAATTATAATAAGCCTACTTTTTGCTATACATACATGATATAGAATTACATATTATATTCAAATATTTTTTTTTTCATTTATATCTTACTCTATATTTTGCAATATGCAATAAAAAAAATCTAACAAGTAAAAATAGTCATGAAGAAATGTTACAAGTTTATCAAATAGCAATATGAATAACTTTTCATTCAAATAGATGGATGGACAATGGATTTGCACACAGATATCACTAGTTTGATGCATGTTTATGGCTATCTCAGGATTTATCTAGTTGGTTCACTAAATACATATGGGATTAGTTAGGAAACAACTCGATTTAATTATCTGTGTATACTTATTGAACACGTGAAAAATATTGTTTGCCACGTGGACAAAGGGGACCTACTAAGGACTCGGGGAAAGTGGTAGAAAAGCATAAATGAGTTACAGGCTGAAGACATGAGACACCACAAGAACGGGGATCATCACCTCAAGAACGGGCCAACACCTCAAGAACGAGGATCATCACCTCAAGAACAGGGCCAGCACCTCAAAAATGGGGATAATCACCTTAAGAATGGGAAAGAACATTAGAACGAGAAAGATTGACTAGTTAAATATGAGCGGATGAAAGGGGTTCAGGTCTGCAAACAAGTGGTTATGATTGATTGGGTAAGCTGAATGACCTAGATGAGACAGATTGGCAGGCCACCAAATGGCTATGACTGATTGACTCGAAGCCACGAGAAATCATTAAGTGATTGTGACTGATTGGCGGCTGAGCGAGACAGATGAGAAACGAGAAAAGGAAATGGGCCCATACTTGGCAGAGTGATCTCCATGAACGGGTGTAATCCTTAGGCATGATGGGGATTCTTTATACATTGTTATTTTGATCAACTCATGCAATTTGGAAAGCCTATATAAGATCAATGTATTAAAGTAAAAGGATGACATTTTTTCAATACAACAAGAACACAACTAAGAGCAATTACTCATTGTATTCTATTGTTCTTAAACTCTCTCTCATTAATACTTATATAAAAATATCATTATCGAGATTTTTCCTTTTGATCTCTACTTAACAGAAAAAATCATTTATATTTTGGTACTTTCGTTGAGAGTTTAGAGAAAGTCTCAAAAGACCCACACTACAAAGCAACAAACATGCCTAGAACCAGATCCAATGTAGCTCTAAATGGAGGCACAGGTACAGAAATGAAGATGAGCACACGGATCAACCGACCACACCCACAGAAATACTGCAGACAAACATATATGTGATGCATGAGATGAAACAGAGGAATACTGAAGCAATGTATAATGCATGGCAGAATGTGCAAGGGCAAATCAACACGCTACAATAGGAACTCGCGAAACACGAGTAGAGGTCAGCCAACGAGTGAATGACGATGAACGAAAAAATGATGATGAATAGGAAACCCACTCCGAGGGCAACTGAGAGGACAGTAGAAATATGCGTCAGAAAGAAGAAGTCCAGTCGTAAGGCCTTGTGAAGGGAGCTACGGGAGAGGCTCGGTAATCCCGAGTCATGTCAAAGGAAGTGATTGAAGAAATGTTCGACCAAAATATGATGGAGATAAGGAATCTCAGGAGTATGGGAAAAACTGACATTGAATCTCTTATCTGGACGCCGTTAGGACTAGAAGTCCTGGCAGAACCCGTACCCAAAAAATTCGTTGCGCCCAGGTTCAAATGTTATGAAGGAAAGTCTGATCTCGTAGACCACCTTCGACGATTCAAATTAGACATGGCACTGTACCAACACAATGACAAGTTGATATGAAGAATGTTCCCCATCAGTTTAGACGGGATAACTTTGACGTGGTACCACTTCTTACCGATGCACTCGATCACGAGCTTCGCTACCATGTCCTCCGTTTTCATAGAACAATACTCAAAGTACCGTACAATCCTGGAAGACTCGGAACACCTAATGACAATCTCTATCAAGGAAGGGGAATCCCTGCGGGAATACACTCATCGCTTCAAAGATGAAATGGCCAATGTTGAGAACTGTGATGATTGATTCGCCAGACTGGCCTTTCAATGAGGTCTAGACCTGAAATCACCCTTTTTCAAGGATCTATTCAATGTGATGCCCCTTTCTATGGTGGAGGTTTTCCAACGGGCGCATGCCTATATCACCTTAAAAGAAGAAAAGAGGAGTATGTGAAGAACAGTTGAACGGAAAAAAGAAGAATCTCGGAAGCGGGAAAGAAGTGTAAGACCTGATAGAATGAAGCATGATAAAACAGAAAGAACCGATGGGATGAAAGTCCAACAAGACAGGAATACCTACCGGAGGTGAGATTTTGACAGAGTCCATCCGAGGGATAAAGTCTACACACCGTTGATCATCCCAGTCAACCAAATAATGGAGACAATTAAAGACAAACCTTGGTTGAAAAGACCAGCCTCGTTCACCAAGGAACCTAGCTACAGAGATAAATATAAATATTGCTCCTATCATAAGAGAAAAAGGCATTACACGCGAGACTGTTTTCAACTCAAAGACTATTTCGAGTTGCTGATCAAAGAAGGATACCTTAGCCAATTAATGAAAAAGGATGAATAGAGATGCGAGACTGAGAAAGACAGTCGAGAAGAAGACATGAGGGATAAGGGAAAGTTGCCCATCTGTATCGTTGACATAATTATAGCATTAACCGAATAAAAAGAGATAGAAAGAAAGGAAAGGAAGATATATTGCAAGCGGCCAACGTTAGAAAGACATTAGCAAAAGTCCTCAAACGGCAATGGGGATTCACCGCTAGTGTTCAACGACTCTGATCTAGAACATGATGGACACTACAACTATGCCCTCGTCATTTCAATACAAGTTGGTAACTGCTTTTTGATGATGGTCTTGGTGGACGGATGGAGCATAGTGAACATCCTATACCAAGTGACCATGGAGAAAATGTCCATCAGAGGTCAAAAGTTAGAAGAGACTTCACAGTCGTTGATCGGTTTCAACGGAGCCATTAGCTACTCGAAAGAAACTCTGACTCTCCTTATGAGCGCATATACGTTTAACCATATGACCGAGTTCATGGTATTGGGAACAACTTCCCCGTACAATGTAATCATAGGGAGAACCTGGCTCCACCAAATGAAGGTTGTACCCTCAACATTCTACCAAGTATTGAAGTACCTGTCACTAGAGGGAGTCAAAACAATAATGGGCGACCAGGCCGCGGCTCGAATCTGTTCAGTGACAGAAAAGGCCGAAGGAAAAAGACCTGTGGATCTATAGCAATCACAAGAAAATGGATAGTATGACATGAGATACGAGGCACGAGAAGAAATATAACCCATATGTTTGGAAGAAGAGACCCAGAAAATAACCAACGTTGACGCCGACTCGAAGAAAATGAGAAAAAGAAGTTGATAGAATTTCTAAGGGAAAACAGTGATATATTTGCAGCGACGGCACACGAGATGCGTGGTATTCCAGAATAGATCATCTGCCACAGATTGAACACGGATCTCACTATGAAACCTGAGAAACAAAGGAAGAGAAGCTTCACCCTAAAAGGAATCAAACGATCAAATAGGAGGTTAAGAAGCTTTTGGCAGTAGACTTCATCAGAGAAGTAAACTACCTTGAATGGCTAGCTAACATAGTAATCATACGAAAGAAGAACGGGAAGTGAAGGATCTGCGTTGCCTTCACTAACCTAAATAAGGCATGCCCCAAAGATGAATACCAGTTGCCGATGATAGATCAAATGGAAGATGCCACTTCGGGGTACAAACTTTTCAGTTTCATGGATGCTTACTCGGGTTACAATCAGGTGAAAATGTTCCAACTCGATCAGGAAAAAACCTCTTTCATTACTAAGTACGATGTTTATTGCTACAAAGTCATGCTATTTGGTCTAAAGAACGCATGTGCAACCTATCAAAGGTTGGTGAGCAAAGTCTTCCACGAGCATATTAGAAAGATTATGGAAATCTATGTTGATGACATGTGGTCAAAAGTAAGAAACGGGAATACCACATTCATGACCTTGAAGAAGCATTTTCTGTTCTAAGGCGAAATTCCATGAAGCTGAACCTGGATAAGTGCACTTTTAGAGTGGTGGCGGGAAGATTCCTTGGACACCTAATTACACAACGGGGAATCAAAATAAACCCGAATCAAGTAAAGGCGTTCACGGAAATGAGGTCCTTGTGGAACCTCAAAGAAATCCAAGGGTTAACGGGAAGACTAGCCGCTTGAACATGTTCATCTCCAGATCGACAGACAGATGCAAGCCTTTCTTCGAGAAGTTACGAAAAAAACTCCGTGAGCGGCTAGAATAAAGACTGCGAAGAGCCTTTGCAAAATTAAATAGTACCTAACAACTCCCCCTTACTGTCCAAACCTACTCCCAGTGAATAACTTATGTTATACATAGCTGTGGGATAGTTAGTGTAGTGCTCATCAAAGAAGAGGAAAGAAAACAGAAACATGTATACTTAATGAGCAAAAGTCTTGTAGCGACGGTAGAAGATATAAACGAATGGAGAAACTAGTACTGCCATTATAACTGCAGCATGAAAACTAAGGCCTTATTCTAAGCCCATAACATCAAGGAATGAACCGATTTTCCCACTTCTACACTCGATGGAGGCAAGCATGAGAATAGTAAAATGGTCAGTTGAGCTAAGCCAATACGACATATGTTACGAGCCCTGAACTTCAATAAAAGGGAAAGCATTAACAGATTTCATAGCAGACTTCACAGAAGGGAAGTTGAACGGGAAAACCATCAAACGGGAAAAGATGGAACTTGAAAATTCTTTGTTGACGGTGCTTCAACAGTAGAGTTGCAGGAGCGAGGGTGGTAGTACAAACTCCCTTTGGAGAAATATTGGAACACTCCATCTCCTTCGAATTCAATGCGAGAAATAATGAAGTGGAGTACGAAGTGCTGATCACGAGAGTATCCCTGCTGTGGGAATATAAGGTGAATGCCAAAATTTTCTATGATTCCATATTGATTGTGAAACAAGCCACGAGGGAATACGTAGCAAAAGATGAATGGACAGTGAGTTATTTACAACAGGTGAAGGATCTCCTCTATTGTAAAGGATCTCCTCAGCATGATAAAAGAATATGAAATCCAACAAATACCAATAATTGAGAACGAGCATGCCGATGCCCTGGAAAATCTGGGATCTTCATTACGATTCCCCTATAAAATGAACGTCCTGTAGAAATTCTAAAGAATCCAAGCACTTAGCTCCCATGGAATGATAACGTGATTGATGTAGAAGTTGAACGAGAACCAAGTTAGCAGGATGACATAATGCGCCTACTTGAAGAAAAAAATGCATCCTAAAGACAAATACTTGCCAAAAAGTTTCAACAAAATGGTGTCGGGCATACGATGATTGATGGGGTATTATAAGAAAATGTTTGCAGGACCGTACCTGAAGTGTCTACGAGAAAAGGAGGCACAATATGTGTTGGCATAAATTCACAAGGGCGTATGCAGAAACCACACTAGGGGCAGATCACTAGCCCATAAAGTCATGAACGAAAGATATTATTGGTCTTCAATGTATCAGGATGCCAAACAATATGCGAAAAGATGTTACAAATGCCAGCGCTTCACGCCCATAGCGAAGATGGCCCCCGAAGAACTCAAGACCATGGCTAGTCCTTAACCGTTCATGCAGTGGGTTCTAAACATTGTTGGGACACTCTTCACCGCCCTTGACCAGAAGCATTTTTTATTGGTAGCAATGGATTATTCTACTAAGTGGATTGATGGTGAAGCCTTTGTCGAAATCTGTGAGGAAAAAGTAAAAGGGTCGTACAGAAAAACTTGGTGTGCAGGCAAGAGATCCCCTAGATCTTAGTATCTGACAACGGACTTCAATTCACTAGGAGCTTAGTAAAAACATTTTATGAAGATCTGAAGATCACGAATCGCTTCTCCACGCCTTACTACCCATAAGGGGAACGGGAAAGCAAAAAGATCAAATCGGGTCATACTTGACAACCTAAAGAAATGGTTGGAGTCCGCCAAAGAGAAATGGGTGGAGGAGCTACTCGCAGTCTTATGGGCATACAAAAGGACTCCAAGAGAGACAACGGGAGAAACCTTGTTCGCATTAGCATACAGAGCAGAAGCGGTCATTCCCGTAGAAATTGGAAGCCCTACCATCAGATCCGAGCTAAAGGAACAACAAAATGGAGAACTCCTAAGAAACGGTCTTGACGAACTAGAGGGAAGAAGGGAAGCGGCCTTGATTAGAATGGCATGTTACAATTAGAAAATGAGATCTTATTTCCAGAAGAAGGTAAGAAAATGGGAATTCCAAATAGAAGACATGGTCCTCAGAAAAATCTTCCAAATGGAAGAGAAGCTCGAGCCGACCCGAGAGGGACCATGCATCATCAGCAAAATAGGAGGAAACGACTATTATCACTTGGAAATGGAAGAGGGAACGGAATTGTAGAAGCCATGGAACGCAATTCATCTAAAAAAATATTTTGTGTAAAGAATGTAAGAAATTCGTTATAATGATCGACTCTCCCGTGGTTTTTTTACGCAAGGGTTTTCCATGTAAAAACTGTGGCGCCAATCTTCTCTCCTTAGCAGAATCACTGCTGAAAAGGAACTAAGGGCATAAAAAGTCATTGTGATGGACAGTTCATAAGTCCTACTCCCAGAATGAACTAAGGGCATAAAAAGTCCTTAGGAGGGGCAGTTCATAAGTCCTACTCTCGGAAGGAGCTAAGGGCATGAAAAGTCTTTGGGAGGGGAAGTTCATAAGTTCTACTCTCAGAAGAAACTAAGGACATAAAAAGTCATTGTGAGGGGCAGTTCATAAGTCCTACTCCCATAATGAACTAAGGGCATAAAAAGTCCTTGGGAGGGGCAGTTCATAAGTCCTACTCCCGGAAGGAGCTAAGGGCATGAAAAGTCTTTGGGAGAGGAAGTTCATAAGTTCTACTCTCAAAAGAAACTAAGGACATAAAAAGTTCTTGGGAGGGGCAGTTCATAAATTCTACTCCCAGAAAAACTAGGGGCATGAAAAACCCATGAGCTCTACTCAAGAAAAATAAGAAGAAATGGCCAAAACGGGTAAACATACTCTGGACTAGGCATTTCTTGAAAAAACTTCCAAGTGCTTAAAAGATTGAATAGTTGATCAATTTACTTAACTATCTGAAAAGTTAACCATGAAAACTATTAAAAGGGAAAAGTATCTTTTATTGCTTATGGAACTTCACTAAAGCAGTCAAGAATACTAGAAAAAAATTGTTGATAAACTTATACTAAGCGTTAAAGGAAGTGACATAGCATATTAAAGAAAGGAGTCATTTCATTGAAAAATTACAAAATTATTCCAAATAATAAAGTACAAGACAATGAAAAATGCAAGAAAAGGAAAACGTGCTAAGTCTCCGCGTCCCCGGGAGTAACATCAGCAGCCGCTTCAGTAGTGGAAGCAGGAAGCTTAGCCTTAGAATCAACAGGATTGTCAGGAAGCGGGACCAGTGACATGCAGGGACATTTATCAGTCTTGGCGTCGTGGTAATCCATTGTATAAGTCATCTGCTCATACTCATCAACCACAGCTTGGTACTCGACCATAAGACCAGCCTCCCGTTCACGGGACTTAGCCAAAGCTTCCTCAGCCTCGGCTAGCTTTGTCTCAACAACGGACATGTTCTTCCGGTTTATCTCGGAGATCCTCTCTGCCTCCCGCAATGACCACTCAAGCTTTGAATGTTTAGCCATAGCCGCATCTAGCTCGGAAGTCAAACGGGCAACAACCCATTAAAGATCAACCTCCACCTTCTTAAGATTGTCCTGTTCTAAGACAACGGCGGCGTAAGCCTTGGCAGTCTCCATTACATTTCTCCTACAACTGGCTATCTCCTCCTCAGCAGCATGAATATCCTCATGTAGCCCATTGTGGTAAGTCACAACCTATTCAAAAACTGTTAGTCAATATTGGAAAGAAATTTACACAGAAAAAATAAGGATGTAAAGAGGCAACAATGAAAGTACCTGCATTAGAGAATGACTCAGGCTGATAACCTTGTCATGGATGGAAATCTAGCGGAGTACAGGAGTGTCTGCGTCAGACATAATCCCATTCGCGACCACGTATGAAGAGCATGGATCCTTCAAGAAGCTGACGTCAGTGAGAACCGATGGAGCCACGGGGTATCACCGCCACCTCTAGACACACATCTCCTTAGACAGATGTAGGGAACTCGAGGAATGAGAGACTGACTTTTTAGAAAACGAGGGAGGAGGCATGACAGTCCTCTCCAGAATAGGCGAAACCTCATCAATGGGGGCAGGGAGATCAACAACAGGGTCAGGGAGATCAAGGACGGAGGAAGTAATATCCCTTAAAGTGACACCTGATGAGCTGGCGTTCCCCGTCTTTTAGCGTTTTCCCTCACCAGGTACCCCCCCACACAAATTACTCCTAAGACGCTTCGACATCACAAGCTTGTTATACGAAAATAGAAAATCGCGTCATGTTCTTCTACCTCCTTGTGTGCAAATTCCCGTTGAGCCTTACATTCTCTTTCTTCTTGAGAAAACCCCTCTGCTTCCCGCTCTGACTCTTAAGATTCAGAAGAACTTGACCAGACTATTTGATGAAAAGCGGGAACAAGGATTGCAACAGGGATTGTCTAAGGGAATTCTATTACAGAAGATGAGGGGGCAAAGGACTCAACAACTGGAACGGGTGCGACCGCGACTTCGATCTCTCTCCTTGGGTCAATGAGATCTCTCTAGTGTCGTTCCAGGCAATTATATGTGACACGAAATCACGCGGCCACTTCTTTCAGAGTGAAAGACCTATTGGTCATATCCTTGTCTGCACAAAACAAAAGCTGGTTAATGTTTAAAGAGGTAAATGCAATAATGAAACATCAAAGTTTAAACAATAAAAGAGCAAGGGGAGCTCTGACCACTTACTAAACTCTCCTAGATCTGGGGAACAACCCAGTGGCTGTCGCCACCCCAGTTTCCACCTATGAAAAGAGTGCCCTCCTCCCAGCCCTTATCCTCACTTGGTAGGTCAGTGAATAGTCCTACATGCTTCTCACTCGCGCAGGGAGCTAAGTAATAGGACAGTCCGCGCCTTTTCACTATATACACGACGTGGATCTCATCTACACCTCTTTTTAAATTATGCCTCATATTGAGGGCTTCAATCCCTAAAAGAACCATGTAAGTACTAAGGTTATATTGGGAAGGGGCGAGGTTGAAAGTGCTAAAAATTCATGAAAAAGATGAGAGAAATGAAGTTTTAAACCTAAGGCTATGTACATTGAGGATAGAGAAATTTGGTATGGGGATTACACAGGAAAGATTTATGGATTCCTTCCTCAAAACCACAAACGACGTCTGCAGAAAGGCATCCCGATGAAGGGCAAGGAAACAATTGAATCATTCCTATTTCTAACTAGGGGAACGGTGACCTTAAATGGATGCTCCTCCATTGCTACCAGGGAAATAAATGTGAAACAGAAAGACGAGAAGAAAAGAAACAACAAAGACAAAGAAGGGAAACTTAGAAAAGGTATAAATGAGCATGGAAAGAAAAAGTGAGGCAAACCACCGTGATATAAGCTACGAACACCAAAATCGAGTTGAAAACGTTTAATGGATTTGAAAGTGAAAAGACACCAGTTATGAAAGGGGGAAGGGAAAACGACGAGCGTATGAGAAGAGATGTAATGAAATGATTATAGCCGGTCTACCTAAAATGGGCAAGCCAATGACAACACGAAAACTAGAGAGAAGAAAAGTCAACGGACCAGAAATACGCACAACGCAAGAGCTATAAACAATACGACGCGCGTGGGGAACGAAAAATGAGACCCACACGCGTGCATGTCGCGACAAAATAAGGCGACATAAAGACGAAATAGAATTTTCGAGGAGCGGGTCAGCAACCCTAGAAATGAGGCAATGATGGTACGTCATTTCATTATTTAAAAAATAAATGATTTTTCTTGCGCAACAATTAATATTTTACAGGATAAAAGTGAACCAAAGATAACCACTCTCCCAAAACTGATGCGTGCTAAGAGCATTCATTGCACTTTGACGAGCATCGCCGAAGAGCAATGAGGGGCAAATGAACAAGTAAAAATACTCGTTGCCACGTGGACAAGGGAGACCTACTCATGACTCACGAAAAGTGGTAGAAAAGCATAAATAAGATACGGGCGGAAGTCGTGAGACACGTCAAGAATGGGGATCATCACCTTAAGAGCGGAGATCATCACCTCATGAGTAGGGCCGTCACCTCAAGAACAGTGATCATCACCTCAAGAACGGAGCCAACACCTCAAGAACGGGGGTCAACACCTCAAGAACGGGGCCAACACCTCGAGAACGGGGATCATCATCTCAAGAACGGGGTCAACACCTCAAGAACGGGAAAGAACATTAGAACGGGAAATATTGACTAGTTAAATAGGAGCGGACAAAAGGGGTTCAGATCGGCAGTCAAGTGACTGAGATTGATTGGGTAAGCTGAATGACCTGGATGAGACAGATTGGTAGGCCACCAATCCTAATGTGGGTGGATTTGGTCAGGGGGATGCGGAAATAGTGCTTCAAGATCCACTACGTGTCCAAGGCCTTTTGGTCTTTTTTGCATCTGTGATTTTGGCACAAATCTTTTTAGTTCTTAAAAAGAAACAGTAACTAATTGGCTCGAAGTCACAAGAAATCATCAAGTGTTTGTGACTGATTGGTGGCTGAGCGAGACAAATGGGAAACGAGAAAGGGAAAGGGGCTCATATTTGAGAGAGTGATTCCCACGAACGGGTGTAATCGCTAGGCATAATGAGTGTCTCATTTTATATTATTATTTTGATCAACTCATGCAATTTGGAAAAGCCTATATAAGATCAATGTACTAAACGAAAATGATGATATTTTTTCAATACAACAAAAACACAACTCAGAGCATTTACTCAATACATTCTCTTATTCTTAAGTTATCTCTCTCTTATTAATACTTATATAAAAATATTATTATCGAGATTTTTCCCTTTGGTATCTGGTTAATTGAAAAAATTCTTTACACTTAGGTTATTAAAAAATAATTAAACAAACATAAACAGAGCATGGTCAATGGAAAAATAAATTTTCTGCGCATGAAAAATAAATTTTTAGAAATCGAATCATGGGCTATGATTAAATGATTCAAAATCTCATATTTCATGATTCATGTTGAATTTTTTTTCTTTTTAGACAGCAATTCATGTTGGTTTTTTAGAAATTGAAATTCGAATGAGATGAGTCAAAATCTCATTATGCTCAAGTGAGGTAAGAATGAAAAATACATACAACTTTGACTGCGTAAACGGCAAAATCAAATTCAAGCTCAAGCTTTTAATATTCCGTGCACACAAATATAATAAATTATGGAGATCTACAATTTCATATAAACGAGTTGGCAGTTGGAAATTTCGATACCCAAATTTCCAACGCCAACGAAGTGGAAAAGAAAGTGACGCAGTGTGTTGGGAGAACAAAACGCAAGCAAAATCAACGCCCAGACCGAAACCTAACGGTCCTAGCGTTGAAATTCATCAAACGCCATTTGATTTTGCTTTCCAACACGACGAACACAAAGTTCCGATTGCTTTTTTAAGATACCCATTTTGTTGTTGAATGCACCTAGTGCTTTGATTGAGGATTTGCTGATTGTTGATCGACTATTAGAGAGCGGGAGAAAACTCTGGTTGAGTTAATGGGTTGTTTTGATTCAATTTCCTTCGTCTAGTTTGAATGTTTTCTGGGTGTGAATTAGATTTCTTTCTGGTAAGGAATGAGTGGGCAAAACCAGGTGTCGGTTCGGGACCTCGTCGAGGAAGCGAAGAAGCGGATTGTTCTTTTGGGCATATGCGTTGTGGGTTTATCATACCTCATGTCCTGTAAGTCATGGAATTCGCTTCAGCTTCATTTGCACAGTGTTGTGATTAATTTTTTCTGATTGTGAAAAATTGGTTTCAAGTTATGGCCTTACTGTTGTTCTTGGTTGTATCGCCTGTTTTATTCAGTAAGTAGGAGTTGAATAGTTGCATACTCTGTATAGAGGTCTACAACTATGAATAGTATTACTAGCTAAGCTTTACGTCATTCAGAAATGAGATCCCTACTGTCTGACTTTGGGGATATAGATATTAAATTTTTGAGAGTTTACATGGCTTTGGAAATGCTTCGCAATATCAATATTTGACATGGATATGATATGATGATGTGAGGATGAATAGGCAAATTTGTGGTGCTGTAAAGAATTCGATTCCCCACCGGTTCCCACGCATTTTTTATTAAACCAGGATTGCTTCTGATTTTGGGACTTGAATTTTTTGATTTAAGAAGCTTTTAAATTTTCAACTCACAAGTCATTATAATAAATAGAAGAGGCATGCTTCAGCAAAAATTGATGTATAAATGGTAAAATTATGTAGAAATAAGCATCATTTATTCATTTACATATTGCAACGGTCTTCTTTATATTGTAGGGAAAATGCTGGTTAGTACGTTTTGTTCGGGAGTGCTTTTATATTCTTGCTTCTGATCTTAATTTGGTGTCATGGATTCATCCTGTTGATTTCAGTGACAAGCTCCTCAGTTTGGGTCAACTTACCTGCTGCCGCCACATTAATTGTCATCATTCGTTATTTATCCCTAGATTTTGACATGCGGAAAAAAGCTGCAGCATACAGCAGCAAACCTTCTTCAGAAAGTAGTAATTTCCGAAAGAAATCTACGGAATATCGAAAAGTTGTTCAAAAGTTTGAATGGCGAAGGAAAGTGAATTCTCCTGTTGTCGAGGATGCAATAGATCACTTCACCAGACATCTAGTCTCGGAGTGGGTGACAGATCTTTGGTATTCTCGTTTAACACCTGATACAGAAGGTCCTGAAGAACTGGTGAACATCATGAATGGTGCTCTTGGGCAAATTGCCGGACGCTTCAAGAATATAAATCTGATTGATCTTCTAACAAGGTTTTGTTTCAATCATATCTACATTATTCTCGTCTGATATTTGGCACATATTAACAAGTTGATTTACCAGGGAACTAAGTTGTTGTGGATTGGTGCAGGGATCTTATCAATCTTATATGCAGTCACTTGGAGCATTTTCGTTCAACTCAAGCGAAAATTGAAAATCGATTGCTAGGATCACTTACAATTGAAGAGCGAGATATGGAACTGAGACGTCTCCTTGCTGCCGAGGAAAAATTGCATCCTGCTATGTTTTCTGCTGAAGCTCAGCACAAGGTTGTTTACTATGTTTCCTTATCTTGAAATTAGGGGCATGACTCATTCTGTAGCTTTACCTGCAAATTGAATCAATTGATTACATTCTTTTGAGTTGTTCTGCCTTATTATTCGGGTGAATAACTTCCTTGTACAATGTGTTTGCAGGTTTTGCAGCATCTGATGGATGGTCTTATTTCATTCACATTTAAACCTGAAGATCTGAGGTGCTTGTACTTCCGTTATACTGCCAGGGAACTTCTTGCTTCTGCAGTGATGAGGCCTGTCTTAAACTTAGCTAGTCCAAGGTAATCGGTTCCTAGTTCTACTGTTCTCTTACTGTATATGATGTGTTTTTGGCTTGATGCTGTTTACTGTCTTTTTCTTTTATTTTAATAACAGGTTTATAAATGAGAGGATTGAATCCATAGTTATAAACATGACAAAGGCTAAAGAGGTTCACACGGTAAATGAGGCATCTCAGTCCAAACCAGATGGCTCTTCAAGGATTTCATCAGATCATTTCTCGAGGTTCTTAGATCCTTCTGTTACTGGTGTCGAACTTGTGCGGTTAAACAATGGCCAGTCGAAAGCTACTTCTGATAAGGCTTCAATAGACAACAGGAATGGAAATCTTTCTAAAGATCCACTCCTCTCCATTGATACTCGTTCTACACGTTCATGGAGCTCTGAAGAAGGTATTCAGCGGCATAACTCAGGAGGACAATGGGGTGAGAAGTTGGAACTGTTTTCTCGCAGAAAGACCAAGGCCTTAGCTCCAGAACATTTTGATAACATGTGGACCAAAGGAAGAGACTATAGAAAGAAGGATGTTGAAAATCGGATAAATGATCATGTTCAACAAAGTGCTTTAGCAGGGAAGTCTGTTATAGTTAGTAATGTGAAGACTAACTCCAATGAAAAGGACATTGTCAAGTGTAACGCCACACAAAGTACAAGTAGCACTGTCCAGGCGGGATGCACTGCCCCGTTTAGAGTTGAGAACCAATTCTGTTCAAGCGATTTACGAACATCAAAAGACTCTTCAATAATGTATTGGGAAGATGATGAGCACAACCTCATGCGTCTGGAAGAATCTGAATCAGGGAGCAATACTTCTTATACTTCTGAAGATGAAGACAGCAGCAACGTGACAGGCTTAGACTCTCCTGGAACTAAAGTTTGGGATGGTAGAAGTAAACGCAACACAGGAATTCAAAGAATTCACCATCCTCTTGAGCATGCTCATATATCGAAGAAGAGAGGTAAAGGGCCCAACTGCTATCAGAGAATACTCAGAACACAGTCTGGCAGGAAAAGATCCAGACCAAGCAATCAGAAGTTGCATGTGTGGCAGGAGGTTGAGAGAACAAGCTTTCTCTCCGGGGATGGACAAGATATACTCAATTCATTAAAAGGATTAGAAAATGCGGAGGCCTCTAGTGATGATTCTGAGGTAGAAAGTTTGAGTAGAGTTCACAGTGGGGCAGCAGCTTCTTCATCTGCATCTGGAACTCATAGTTTGACTATCAGTTCCCTGAAAAATTCTTTGGCAGTAAATTCATTTTTCAAGTTGAAATGTGAGGTACAATTTCCATGGAGCCGAATATGTTGCTTATTATCAGATTGCTAATTCTTTTTTCTTTTTGATATATCGATATGAAATTTGCATGAAAGTTCCTTTGCTCTTGCAGGTACTGGGAGCAAATATTGTGAAGAGTGGCTCTAGAACATTTGCTGTTTATTCCATATCTGTTACAGATGCAAATAACAATAGTTGGTCTATCAAAAGAAGGTGCTCAAGATTATGCCGTAAATTTTCTGGTTCTCTCATTGATTATCATGTTAGATAATTATCAACTCGTTGCGCTGATTTTTCTTTGTTTTTTACATAGGTTCCGTCACTTTGAGGAGCTACATCATCGTCTTAAAGAATTTCCAGAGTATAATCTTCATTTGCCTCCAAAGCATTTTCTATCAACTGGTTTAGATGTGCTAGTGATTAAGGAAAGGTGTAAATTGCTTGATGACTATTTAAAGGTCAAACCCTATTCTTATCTAGTACCCTTTTTCCCCATTTGGAAATTCTACGGTAGCATCCTTGTTCAAGTAATAATACTTGTGTGTTGCTTCGATAAAATAAATTGTTAGCCATCTTTTCACTGTAAAATGCGTGTTTCTTCCAGCCATGCCCTGCTGCTACTTTCTAGCTCGTACGGCCTATAATATTTTAGCTTATATTGCCATTAGGTTAAGTAGGAATTCCAAGTTTCCCTAAAATTCTGAGTGGAACTTAACATAAATATGTTGGTTCTTGCATGATAATATCACATGGTAAATGTGTAAGCAGCTTACCTTTAAGAAACTGTGCCAGTTATACTTTTTCTTTTGCAATTTTCCCTTCAGTTCTTCTTTTGGATGGCTAATGATATGCTTCTGATCTTTTGGAAAATTTGTTGTGTTTGTTGTTCTTCAGAAGCTTATGCAGTTTCCAACAGTTTCAGGATCAATTGAAGTTTGGGACTTTCTTAGTGTTGATTCTCAGGTTCGATATTTCATTTCCTTCTATACTTGGTTCCATTTCAGGTGAGAAGGTTCTTTGCGTTTTCATTAAGGAATAATCCTATTCTGTTTCGTGTTGCAGACATATGTATTTTCGAATTCTTTTTCGATCCTTGAAACTTTGTCTGGTAGGTTGAATCATATTAAGTGCCAATTGTTGAGTTTTTATATCTCCATTTTTGTTGCAGATAGTAAATCTTTATATGTATGTGGTGAACTTTTGTAGTTGATCTAGATGGTAAACCTTCCGAAAACAGTAGAAAGGTTTCAAATTCTAGTGGGCATGGCATTAGTCCATCCTTGGGGAAAGAACACATAGGCACTGAAAGTAAGCCCTCGCAGATGAAGAATAACTTCCAGGCACATGACTCAAGATTGAGCAATAAAGGCCTGTCTCTTTCTCCTGCGAAAAATCCTGGTAAAGAATTTTAAAAATCTTTCTTGTCACAATAGCAATGGGAAAATCGTTTGACATTTCTGAAGTGATACAGATATGACAATGCAAAATCCTTCATCTCTGAGAAACTCTGGAATGACTGCAAAACGAAGAGAGGATGAGAAGGTGGCTGACGCATCTGAGTTGCTTCTTGACGCTGCTACTGACCCAACCCTTCCCACAGAGGTAATCTCTGAGTTTCTCGTGTTAACCTATGTTTTAATAATAGGCCTGTATTTCTAATAAAAAGCAGATCTTAGCGTTTTAGTTTTGACTTACCGGATTGGACTTTCATGATCTGATAAGTTGTATTGTCTTACTTTATACCATATTTTTTTTCGGTTATAAGATTTCTGGTTTCTATATTCTACATAAAAAATTTCTTCTATGCAGTGGGTGCCACCAAATTTAAGTGTCCCCATCTTAGATTTGGTAGATGTCATCTTCCAGCTCCAAGATGGTGGATGGATCAGGTACTCAACTTACACTATTGCAGATTTATGTTTCATGATTCAGCTTATCTTACATGAACATTTTACGCGAACTGATTTGCTAGATAACTCTGCTGTATAATGTAACCCATATCAAAACAGGCGGAAGGCTTTCTGGGTGGCCAAACAGGTTCTACAACTAGGAATGGGTGATGCCTTCGATGACTGGTTACTAGAAAAAATCCAGCTACTGCGTAAAGGATCAGTAGTTGCTTCAGCAATCAAACGACTTGAGCAGGTAATTGTTTAATCGTTTTACTTCTAGGATTACAGTTGTTCAAGTCTTATGGTCAGTGTTATGTTCTCCTTGTAGTTAATACTTGAGGCTTGAAAGAAGCATGCAATTAGTATGCTACATTTTGTTTTCGTCTCAGACTATTTTCCAAAAAAGTGAAATTTGATGGCATTTCGGTTGGCAAACATGCAAGCTTATTTTTATACAATTCTCCTCCAATCTAAGCAGTTAGAAATTTATCATTCTCATATAGGGTAAACATTGCTACTCATGAAAAATGTGTCGATATATAATAAATATATTTTCTGTTTTGGGAAAAAACTCGACTTTATTCATTTTATACGGTTATGTAGGGTCTTTGTGAATGAGTATTCTTAAAATTACAGTTTCTTATGTATTCTTTTTATCTATCTTATCTAATATCCATCTCATTTGAAGTGTCACATGATTAAGTGCCATACCTTTGATTGGACGTCTACTTTCTGTTTTTATTAACTGACACTTGTTTAGTTAAGATACAAGTGAGATGCACGTGTGGTTAAACACTTATTGAAATAGTAAGTTTCATCATTTATCCTATTATGTTGCCTAGAAGTAGTAGAAAACACGTGCGTATACTACTCACTTGAATTGCTCTATGTAAGAATATTTGAAGTATATCTAATTTTAATTATGAAGTATATCTACTCACTTGGTTGCAGAAATCTCTATATCGTGTATAAAATATGTATGTATGGAGTCAAATTTTAGGAGACCGTGATGACATCATAGCTATAGATGTGGGCTTATTCGGCATATATAGAATATGTGTATTGCTAGTAGAAGCTGACTGACTGGAAAATGTTTTAAAGGATCATATATTGAAGATGCACAGTTTTTGCTTGTTTCTTCGAAGTTCGAACTACAGAGAAAATTTGATTAGTGATGTGATTTTGGATAGATACTGTGGCCTGATGGAATATTCATTAGCAAGCATCCAAAGCGACGGCCACAACCTGTGAATACATCCCAGAGTTCTCCTTCTGGCCGTGAACCTGCTGATGTCTCATCCCCCGGAATGGTTGATGAACAACAGCAGCAGGAGGCAGACCGGCGTGCAAAGTTCGTATACGAGCTGATGATTGGTAAGATCTTTTTTTTTTATCTTGTGTTGTTACTGCATTTAGAACAAGAAAGTCATTTCATATTATGACTAGCTTATCATTGTAATTAATTGTATTTTCTTTCTAATGAAGATAATGCACCAGCTGCCATTGTGGGGCTTGTTGGGAGAAGGGAGTATGAACAATGTGCCAAGGATCTTTATTTTTTTCTTCAGGTATGTTTTGAGCTGAGAAGGCATGATTGTAAGTGTCTTCTTGCTGCCACATTTTACCTCTCTATGGCAAGAACAACTGATTTGTGTGATATGGTTTAGTGTTAACACTTTTTGTCTGTATAATCATTCATCTTACCATGATTCTTAAATATTTGCATTTTTCTTTCAATTCTTTTTACTATAGATCTCGTTGTATTTGCAGTCTAACGTTTGCGTGAAGCAGTTGGCGTTTGACCTTATTGAATTGGTGCTTTTATCTGCATTTCCGGAACTCGATTTTACATTCAAACAGTTACACGAGGAAAAGAGTAAATTTGGTGAATTCAAGGCAGAGTATTGAATGATATACGACCTCAACTTCAGTTTTGGATTGATAGCAATTCTTTTTAGGTACATTTTTTACAATTTTTTCACTTTCGTTTGCTGATGATAATTACAAATTCATTATTCAGAGTGATTGGTGAGATGAATGGTTTTTAGCGTTCCAATTTTGTACTTAATTTGTTCTGGTTCTCGATGAAATGGCATGTAAATCATGAGTAAAATCATGAGGTGAAATCTGTGCAGTATTTATCCCATACGTAGTAAATATATTTTGCATCCTTGTGAAGCTATGGTTAACTGAAGCATGGCTATCACTTCAATACCCTTCACAGCATTTGCCATGCAGAAACCTTGAATAAGCAGTCCCACAATTTCTTCATGGATGTGATTGTCCATGACAATCGAAATGCTCGTCTCTCAACTCAATAAATTTAAATCATTCTTCTTAAGAGCTGCTTGTCCATGACAAACAAAATTGTTCTGTCCCCCATATCAAGAAATTTAAATCAAGTAGCATCACTTAGGTCTCATTTTTTTCGTACTATCTTCATTTGTAATTTTATTGTAATATTTTTATAATTAAATTATGATATTTATTTAGAGTAATTCTTAAATAAAGTTACAATCTTAATTTACATGCAATCTTAATTTATAATTCGGTGAGGCATTTTAATTGTAGAATAAAATAAAAATAATTCTAATTTAATGTCATTATAATTCTAATATTATTCGTTTAATCGTTAAAATATTTTCTCAAATTTCTCATTTTATTAATTTATTAAAATAAACTTTATTAATATTTAATTTAACATTAATTATTTAAATATTAATAAAAATTCATGTTAAAATTTCATGTAGAATTATTTTTTAATTATATCCCTTGTTTATATTAATTTAATTATAATTATTTTTTAATTTAATCTAAATTATTTAATTTATTTAAATATTAATTAAAATTTATTTTTTGATTTTTAATTGAAATGTTAATAAAAATTCATTTTATTAATTCAATTTAAATTAAATTTATTAAATTTTAGTCTAATAAATTATAACTAATATAATTAAAATTATTATTAAAATTTTCACGTGAAAATATTATTAATTTGATTAAAATAATTTATAAATTTAGTTTGACCATTGTTAACTTTTCAAATATTAATTAAAAATTAATGTCAAAATTACCATGTTTTTTTACAAGCAAACTTAATTTAGTTTAACATCAACCATGCCTAACCAAACTTAACAATCTTATTTTACAAACAATTATTTTACGAGCCATATTTTTCCAATGGTTTTGATACATCACCTGAATGTAATGCAAACCCCGATGTAATTCAAGATTCTAAATTAAGCAATATCTATATGTATGTGTTAGAACGAATATTCAAGACAAAACAAGGACTTCATTAAAAATCTCAAGTATGAAAAGGAGTTGGTAGTCCAATCCATCCTATTGCTCAAAATCCAAAAGAAGCTACATAGTAAAAGATCCATAAGAAGCAAAAAATAAAATGCAATAACACATCAAACAAAATTCATATAAATGGGTTCGAACAATTTAAATGCCTTCTAAAAAGCTATATTTGGGTAAACAGACCACTCTTCATTTCCTTAAGCAGAAGCTGCTGCTCCTTTATTCTTTGGTGCTGCTTGAGTACCTAATCACGAAAATTCATAACAAGTAAAAAAAATGGAAATCCAACAAGGATCACACCAGAGGCACAGAAATGAGACACTTGACAGGAAATCGTCAATCCCTACCTTCTCTGAAGCCCGTCTTGAATCTGCGAGGTACATGGCGAAGGTACCTCATACGACCAGTTCCAGTGGTCTTCCTCCTGATTGCCTTTACACTCCAGTTATCTATATCCCATTATCAAATAACAAAAACAGACAACAAAATCCACAAATCAAAGACCTACTTATTGCATTGTTATACAATCACTGAAAGGAAATTTCGTCTATCAGCAAAGTCAAAATATAACACCGAAACCCCACAAAAGAAGTGTATTTACGACCTATTAACCACTCAACGATACTTATCTAACAACAAAAGAGAAGGCCTTTTTTATCGCCGAGTCAATCGTATAACATGGACTTGAGGATTCCCAATGAATCACTCTAACACATTAAACAACAGTCTAAAGACTCTAAACCAAAACAATTGATTTCTGGATTACCATAAACTAAAATGGTATGCTCAAGCGACAAAGAAAACACTAAATCGATTCAAGGAGAGGGTTACGGGGAGCTTACATGTGCGCTTACGGGCAGCAGGGAAAGCGCAGGCAGAGCAGCGACTTTTCTGGAGGTGAAAGCTGCGGCGGCCACACCGCACACAGAGAGTGTGGGTCTTGTTCCTTCTCTTACCGAAGCTTCCCGTACCCTTCCCCTACTCCCAGTCAAACACAATATCAGCTAAGCTCATATAGATCCAAACATAAAACATAGACAAAGTTTTTCGGAGAGAGAATGAGGGAGAGAGAAATGGATATAGAAATACCATTGAAGCAGAAGCCGATGCACGAAACCTAGAGGAGAATGGGTTTGTCTGTGTTCTTGCCTAAAGAGAGGCAGACGGCGCGAGCAGAAGTTTTATATAGTAGTGGGTGAGATGGATACTATCTTAGGGTTTGGGCTGATGGGCAGATTAGTAATCTACTGTGTTCGGTTCTATTATGAATTACAATACAGTTTGGACAATCTGGACCATTCATACAACTATAGATACTTATTGTATGATTTTTTTTAGCTCATTTTGAGAAATAGTCCATTTTTTAAAGGAAGAGAATGACCAAGGAAAATTTTATTTGCAATAATTGACGATTTTTTCTAACTGTTAATTAATTTTTGATAAAACTATAAAAAGTTTTATGTAGATGCATACTATGCTATATAAAAATATATGTGGGTATATATTAATATATTATAATATATTTTAATACACCATCAATATACGTAATATATTTTTATATACTATTTGTGGTGTACTATAATATATTTATATACCACAGTATATTTTAATATACCATTAGTATACCGTAGTATATTAGTATATTTTTATATACCATATATTATAATCATACATCATGGAGAAAAAACACCAGTATCAACATTTTCCACATCCAAACTCGTCTTCTCCTTCTCTTCTTCACCTCTCTCTTGCTGGAATCCCAGAAATACAGAACTCAAACAACAAAATCGAAAAATCATACAACGAATTGATGAGAAATCATAAAATCAAGAAAACCAAAAATAAAAAACACACCAAGCAAAAAAAAAAATAGACCACGAGACCAAAAAATAGACCATGAAGGGAGAGATCTCGGAAGTGAGAAGACGAATGGAGAAGAAAGAAGAAAGAGGCAGAAAAGGTTGTAAGCAATGGCTCATAAATCTATTTTTTCTAAAACAATAAAAAATGACTCATAAACATAATTTTTCCTCTTTTTGTTTGTAAGCAATATCGTGTTGGTATGGTTGGTCTGTTTTGTGAAAGTTATAAATTTTACGGGGATTGATAAATAGCATGACTTAAACCCACATTCATCTACTATAAGTGTGTGAATTTCACAATTGTGTCAATTTATCTTGTTAGTATGATACTTAAAGTGATTCATCTTGAAAGTTTCATGTCAGATGCTTCAAGAATGGATACTTGTGGACACCATAGGACTGAGTTTTCCTTCTATTTTATATTAGACTTTTATGTGTACTTGGTAGAGTTATGTGTGAGGTTACAATGGTCTAGAAAAGGAATAAGGATCACCTCATGCATAAAATATGAGGTGTTTTTTTATAGAAATTGTACTAAATAAATAAGTTTTGAAAACTAGTTTAAGATATAACATGTTTTTCAAAACTTTAGGTAAATAGCCAGTTTTGGATGTCACGTTATCGGTCAGCTATTGATGATTTTATTGTTGACGATTTTAACCTTCTTTGACAAATTTAATTATCCGATTTTGTGGGGCAATTTTACTTAATGAGATATCTCATTTTTTAGAAAATTCATTAAATATGATCCTTAATATATATTTTCTTATGAAAATTATCTTTTCCATTAGCGTGATATGAAGTCTGAACTTTTAGCTTCGTTTGAAGAAAAATTAGTATCAATTTGGTTTCATTCATTCTCCATTAACGATAGACAATCACAAAGTTTTACGTTTTCAAGTCTTCGAAGAAAAATCTGAGCAATTCGGGGTTGTTATTCATTCATATTCTATAAACATCTCTGTTAGAATCGCGGCACGCGCGCAACGGATGGGGGATTTAAAAAATTTTATTGATTGAAAAACTATCACAGACCAAAAAAAATTGTGAAAAACAATTTTTCACACGGATTCATTATATATCTATACATTAAATTAATAGACATTCAAAAAAAATTTACCTGTTGAAGACTATCAAGTGTCCTTGCTATCTTCTGATAACAACAACAAACGCCCGATTCCACGATGAACAGACTTTAAGATCCACGCCAACATTTTGCAAACCAATCCTTAAACATACTAGGATGTGTGTGAGCACATAGAATGAACCAAGAACACTTCCAATCTCTTGATGTACTCAGCACATGCGATTTAAAGATTTGGAGAATAACTTTTGAAACAGAACTCTCAGAGAGAATTAGAGAACTCACAAAGTTTTGATTAATTGATCGATTGATCAATTGTTTGATTGCTCATAAGGTCAATTAAACATTATCTATTTATATTCTAGGTCAAGGCTCGTTGGGTTTAGGGTTTTCAAATAATAAATTAATTACAAAAATGTGTCACTGTAATGGGACCCACTGTAGTCCGCGCACAACTATAGTGCTGTGCGGCACTACAATGTGTCATGCACCACTATAGTTTCGTGTGACACTACAGTGTGTCACGCCAATCCCCAATTCAAAACCAGTGATTGGCGTGTGACAGCCTGATATGCCACGTGACAATTTTTTCAAATTTTATTATTTAATCAGATAAATATTTAAATATCAGTTAATTCAAAATTAATTTATCTGATAACACATATAAACTAATTTAACAGATTAGTTCATTCAAATTCAAATTATTATCTTATAATAATTTTTATTATTTAATTTTATAAATCAAATATATTGTCTCATCATCAATTAATTCATAACTAATCGATATATAGTTAATTAATTGTAATTTGTAAAAATTATAATAATTAATTTAATTAATTAATAACACATAATTATCTCGTAATTATATACTTGCCTTGAAACTTAATTTGTTTTGAAAGCAAGTCATTTTTTATGTCTTGAAACACTCACGCCCTAGACTGAGTAGTGTATAGGTGGCTTGGGGATCATGGACCCATAATTCTAAGCATCAATAAATCATATTATTAATTAAACTTTTTAATTAAATAATCTCATTTATTAATTCCATTATTACTCCACTATAAATATGAAATTGCACTCTTAGTAATTACAGAATATATTCACAGTAATCTCGTGTAGTCTATTGATATAATCACTTCATGTAGTTTTATCCTTCAATTATTGGCTCGTAAATTATAGCTGGTCAATTAAGTACTATTATCTTTTGATCCTTAAGTACTATTAATTCACTAGTAAACGGTCAATTTATAATTGCATCATAAATTTGAGCTCGATAATTATTCAGTTCCAGAATTAAGAATTAAGGGAACCAATATATGATCCGCCAAGAAAGATTAGATTCTAAATCTTATAAGATCATGTTCCCAGTCATGCATGTCATTGAATCTTCAAAATAAAAGTCACTAGCATGTTTTACAAACAAACCTTAACGATTGAATCAAAAGATCCAGTAGACATGCATATGAGGACTCAGGATTTAGTCTGATCTATAAATGATCATATGATTGATGTGTATTAAATATGTATGATAAACAATAAGTTAATAAAGATATTAATTTACATCGGTTATGTCCTATATAATATAATCATATAAAGTACATTCACTAAGATGTCTATCCACATCAGCGATCCAGATCTAGATCACATGCATTCAAAATGCTTAGCGAACCGTACTAGCTACCATTCATTAAAGATTGCATACTTTAATATGTTGTGAAATCTTTTATTCATTATCTATGATCTCAATTCTCTTTTACTAATACAAGATCATAGTCTCATTAATGAATATGAAATTCTCATATATTTATATTTTAAATTATTCAATAATAATTCTGAAAAGATAATTATAAGAAAAATGTATTTTTATTAATTTCTAAACTAAATGTCAGTACACATGTTTTGAGGGCACTATCCCTAGAAATCTCCCGCTTGCCCTAAAACAAATGTGGCATCTCTCCAAACCTCATATTTCGCAAATGACTTCGCTGGAATTATCTTGTTAAAAGGATCACTCAGGTTCTGATATGATGTTATCTTCATAACAGTCACATCTATTCGGTGTACAATCTCACTTACAAGATGGCATTTCCTCTGAATGTGTTTTCCTCTTTTATGACTCATTGGTTCCTTTGAATTAGCTACCATCCCACTGTTATCACAGTATAGGATTAGTGGCTTATCCATTTCTAAAACTACTTCCAGATTAGTCTAGAACTTTCTGAGCCAAACCGCTTCTTTCGCAGCTTCACAAGCCGCTACATATTCGGCTTCCATGGTAGAATCTGCAATACTGGATTGTTTAATACTTCTCCATACTACAGCTCATCCACCTAGGGTGAATACTCATACCCTCCTCTAGCTTGTACATTGATCGGTCCGCAGACGTCACTATGCACTAGCTCAAGTGGTTCTTTGGCTCTCCGGCCCTTTGTAGAGGAATGTCTCTTGGTCATTTTACCCTCTAAACATGATTCACATATTGGAAGAGTTCCAACTTTTGGTTCTCTCAAAGCACCACGCACTACAATAAAAATGTTTTTTCCTGGCAATTGTACAGCGGTGGTAAAGCCAACCGTAGGGAAATAAGTCGGTAATGTTTTTCGGTGGCGGCAGTTTTGCCTAATCTCCACCGAAGGATATAAGAAAATGAAGCAGATTTAGAAAAGATTTTAAAAACCGATATGCGGCAGTTTACTTAACGGCCGCCAAATGTTTAAAAAAAATAAAAATAAATTATAAAATAATTTTTTATAGTGATTTTTTATAGCGGCGGTTAGAAACCAGTGCTAAAAGGCCTTTAAATCCCTAACTTCTCCTTACGCCCCAAACCATGTGAAATCCTTAAAATTTCTTCTGTCAACAGGCGACCGAACCCAGGTTCTCCATCGTGATTTCTCAGCCATAAGCTCATCCATCGCAAGCTACTCCACCGCTAGCTCCTCCGCGATTTATTGATACATAGTCATTTATCTCTCTAGATCACTGATTTTCTCTTTATCTCTCTTAGATCTCTCTCTTATTTGTAGGTGTCTTTGCCACCGCGAACTCCTCTACTATGCCGCTTTCCGCCATGAAGTTCTCTTAACCACTGCCTCTCAACCCGACTGTTTGTGAGTCTTTCATAGATTTATGGTTAAATCCCTTTTCTTTTTAGTAATTTTGGTTGATTCGAGTGTTAAATAAAATTATAGTTATGCTTCAAATTATTTCTTCTGTGATGTTCATGTTTGGCAGCATAACAATTTGGTGGAAATTGTGTAAAATGTTACTTTTTTATTAAAAATAATTAGTTACACATAAATGGGTCATTATTTTCTCTACTGTTTATGAGGTCAATATAAATATGCTTTAGGAATCAAGGGTCGACTTGGGGGGATTAGTAGGATTTGATTTATAATTAATTAAAAAAGTAGAAGTGGTGATTGAAGTGTTGGATTGGAATGTTTAGTTTTGACATAGTTAAGTCTTTCGGATTACATAATGTAAATTGATTGTTGCCTAAATAATATCAAGTGCATGAAGAACAAGATAGGAGCAGAATTTGGTTCACTAGTTGTTCTAGTTTGGTTAAGTATTGACATTGCTCTTTGGCTAGCAAAAAGTGTATGAAACACCTACATTTTAGTTTATTTATGTTTGTTTCCCATTTCTTCACTGCCATAGCTTATAGGCTAATGGTATATGTGGTTTTAGTGATGAAAATAAAATTGGTGGAAACGAAGAAGACGGTAAAATAAAGACTATTACTCTGTTTAATGTGAATTATATTTCTATTTTGTTTACTGCGAGAGTATTAAAGTAATACTATTGTTGAGAACAACTTATTTTATTATGACTCTGATTTCATTGTGACTTTGATTTTCATTGTATTGAACTATATATAGGATGAGTATATTCTTCCAACTGAAATTAGGACATATCGTAAACTCAAACATAAACAGTAACATATTTACTTACACGATTAAATTAGTTTATTGTGTATGATCTATAAAGTTTCCAATGAGTTTCTTCTACCCAAATATCTAATTTTATATTTCACACAAACCACTGTTCTTATTCATATAATGTCTAACATACAAAAATAATATTTTATACGTAGGTGGATCCTCCTCCTCTAGGCGAAAAGTTCGAGGTCAGACACGATTAGCTCATATATGGAATCTACCTGAAGTGAAGAGAGTGAAAGTTAAATTCAACACTATGATCGAAAACATAGTGCATATAATTCAATGATGATGGAAAATACAATTTTTGCTTAAGTTTGAACTTATATTATTTTGTCTTTGGAATTTGTGAATGTTTCAATTGATAGATTCTGAATCTTTAGAATTTGTGAATATTTGAATTGATGGACTCTGAATTATTGGAATTTTTGTATTGATGGATTCTGAAATATGTGATATAGAATGTATTCTGAAACATGTATTTTTAAAAATTATGGGATGTTTAAAAAATAAATAAAATTCAGGCCAAATTTTTAATTTATAGCGGATGTTTTGTAGCCTATAACGGTGGTTTAAAACCGCCAGAAAGAGAATTTATTTTCTATTTTTTGGACATTTGTGGTGGTTAAACCTACCGGTAAAGAGAAAGAAAACTGCCGGCAAAGACCCCCCCTTTGTCGGCGGTTCTCTGGCTGTTGAAAAAATCACGGCTAAAAAGCTTTTGCGTTGGTGGATAAGGCGGTGGTTCTTGAACCGCCCGAAATATTTTTTACGACGGTTTTAGTCATTTTTCTTGTAGTGATGCTTTGTTAATCAGTTTATTCGATCAAGATTAATATGTCATAACCTAAGATGCCAAAGATACGTATCATCTTCTTGAAAAACTTTTTATCGTTTGTTAATTTTTGGATTTGCTACTTTAAATAATTCTACATTATTTAATGTTCGATCAGTTTGTTTAAACATATAAAATCTGTTTGAAACTTTTGCATGATAATATATTGAAACCATTCTTTGAAATAACAAACATATTATTATTAAAAGAAACATCAAAATTTTGTTAAAATGCAAAAAGGATAAAGAAATTAAATTTCTAGAAAATCTTGGAAAAAAATAAACATTGTTAAAAACAAGAAATTTATTTTCAATACTTAAATGGACAGTTACTAATGCCTTCGCTGAAACGAGCGCACCACTGCCAACTCTCATTATCACCTCGCCATCAGTAAGCTCCCTTAAAGAATCAAGCATCTGTAAAGAATCAAACATCTTGGAGTTGTTTTCTTTCTTGTTCTTCTTGGCCTTAGGTGACCTCTTGGCCTTCTTTCCTTTCGTATCCTTACCATTGTCCTTTCCATGATTCTTTTTCCTCATGTCTTTAGAGGAAGAAGGCTTTTACTCACACATTAGCATCAAATTCAAATTTGATTTCCAACTTATAAAGTTATCGCCATTGAGTTTTTCAAGTGCAAGAAAAGAAGGAATAGAGTAGCGCGTGGTAGACATATTAAAAATTGAAGAAAAAAATATACATCGTTCAATATAATTGAAATAAGTATAAAAAATTCAGAATGTAAATGAGATGCATGAATGCAACATATCAAACACATAAACTTAACAATTACTAATCTACAATAAGACAACCTAACAATTAATGTGTCGTCTTAGGATCGGTCATATTAATTTTAAACTGTCTTTGAAATATTCTCATCCTTATTAATTAAAACTTAAAATATCTCATATTTTCTTTTTTAATAATAAGGTACCGTTTATTTGGTCAAGTTACAGTTATCCACTCAAAATTTAATTGTGAATTTATGAGTGTAACCCATTATTTTAGAATCCATGACTTAATTTAGAAAATGACTCCTTAGGGTCGATCAAGTCTAAAATACATCACTTAGCCCTATCTTCATAAGAAGTCAACCTTAATATTGATACAGTTTGAAACCTTCCTTAGGGGAACGAAAACAAAGCCGTCTCGAGGCCCTCACCATATCTCACGTTGTTGCACTAATAATGGAGACTATAGGTCATATTGACATGTCAACCTTCTCCCACTCACTATTTTATAATTAATGTATTTATAATTAACTAATCAATTAATTCAAAATTAATTACTAGTTAAAATATCCCTATGAATGTAAAATTAATTAGTTTTCCAAGCTAATTATCCTAAGTTCATTTAAACTTCTAAAGAGCCTAAGACTAATTTAGGTGAACGTAGAATAATTAGCCAATTACATTAATCTAACTTTAATAAAACATTTTTCATTAAAATCATTTATCCTAAAGGCCTAACAAAACGCATGCCTTTAAAGTGGTGTGATTACCCAGTTTAACTAATTAAAACTTAGTAGTTTACATACGATTGATTTTGCAAAGCAATCCATATAAACATAATAGGACAATCCTAATCAATCATGTTTCTACTAACGAGATGCATGATTAAATAAAATTGTATGTGGTTTCATGTATGGCATGTGATCGACTAATGCATTGTCATGTTATTAATCAAATCAATAACAATTTATTTAAATAAATAAATAAATGATGAACCAAGCGACTATTGGGTATTTCTAAATTTACAATCTTCGAAAAAATAAAAAAAATTACAAAGCGAGTTTCAAGAAAACATATTTCCAAAAAAATGCTCCTTCTCTATAAGAGGCCCTTCTTCATAATCTTCAAGTTTTGATCAAAACCATTTTAATTAAGAAAAACTATTTTCTTAAATAAATAATCACATTAATTATCCTTCTTAAATTAATTGAATTTGATTAGTCAAAAATAATTTAATGCATTTTCAAACTTGTGTCAAACACAATCAATCAATTAAAATTACATTAATTTTAAAATTAAAAGATAAAATTTAGGATTAGGGATTTCGCGAAGCAAGAATTGTACCTTGGGAATCACAAGGATTGTCGTCGCTGCCAGCTGCCCGGCCCCTGTCGGTGGAGTCACTGTCGATGTTAAGGCCAACGTCCCTACCGTCGGTGCCGAACTCTGTCGTGGAGCTCATCCTTTTCTCCTCCACATCCATCTCGTTCTTCATCTTCTCGCGTATGGAATTTGACCACATAATATTCAAAATAAAATTACAAAAAAATTCCTATGCCACAAATGACTTACACAAGATCTAAAGAAAAATAAAAACAAAGCCTAAACTCAAAGGTCATCTTATAATTAATGATTCATCATTAACCATACATTCAAAAAACATAACCATCCATTCATTCATACATATCAACATATATATGAAAAGATGCAAGAAAACTCACATAGCATTTAATGCATACATATATAAAGGCCGCTCTTGTACTAATTGTTGAAATCACAACGAGCGCGCGGTGGAGGGGGGTACGGAAATTTTATTGATTGAAAAACAATAGCGACACCATAAATCCCTAAAAAATTGTGAAAAACTATTTTCCACACTGATCCATTACATATCTATATATTAAATTAATAGATACTCAAAGAAAAAAAATTTACCTCTTGAAGTCTATCAAGCGTCATCGTTATCTTCTAGTAACAACGAACATTCGATTTCATGATGAACAGACTTTGAGATCCACACCAAGATTTTTCAAACCAATCATCAAACACACTAGAACGTGTGTGAGCATGTAGAATAAATCAAGAATAATTTTCTATCTCTAGATGTACTTAACACATGGGATCCACTGCAGTGTGTCACTCACCATTGTAGTGTCAGCACTACAGTGTGTCGCGCCAATCTCTGATTAAAAATCAGTGATTTGCGTGTGGCAGTCTCATATGCCGCATGACAATTTTTTAAATTTATTATTTAATAAGATAAATATATAAATATCAGTTAATTTAAAATTAACTTATTTGATAACACTTATCAACTAACTTATCTGTTAATTCAAAATTAACATTTTAGTTAATTCAAATTCAAATTATTATCTTATAATAATTTAATATGACTTAATTTCATAAATCAAATATACTGTCTCATCATCAATTAATTCATAATTAATCTACATATAGTTAATTGATTATAATTTCCAAAAGTAACAATAATTAATTTAATTAATTAATAACACATAATTATCTTATAATTATATACTTGCCCTGAAACTTAATTTATTTTGCAAGCTAGTCCTTTTCTTATATCTTGAACCATTCACACCTTAGACCGAGTGATATAGAGGTGACTTGGGGATCATTGACCAATAATTCTAAGCTTCAATAAATAAGATTTTTTGTTAAATAATCTCATTTATTAATTCCATTATTACTCCACTATAAATATGAAATTACATTCTTAGCAATTACAGAATATATTTACAGAGTAATTCTGTAGTCTATTGAAATAATAATTTCATGTAATTATGTCCTCTAATTATTGGTTCGTAAATTAGAGCTGGTCAAAATTATCTTTTGATTCTTATGTACCATTAAGTCATTAGTGAACAGTTAATTTATAATTGTATTATAATTTTAAGCTGAATAACCATTCAGTTCCAGAATTAATATTTAAGGGAACCAATATACTGTAGGATCGATATGGCAACCCAAGAGGGGGTGAATTGGGTGATTGTGTTTAATTACAAACTTTTCGCACTCAAGTGAAAAATGAATGTTCAAGAATGAACTTCAGTGTTCCACGAGTTTAACTATTGAAAAGATAAATAATTAATAGATAAAAACTTAAAATAAATAATGCTTGCGATAATATAAATGTAGAAATATAAATCAAGCAAATAATGTAATTAGAAACTTAAAATGCATAAATTAAATTATGAAAATTAAGTGCGAGAAATTGAAGTGCGGAAAATTAAAGTGCAAAAAATAGCACAAAATAAAAAGAGAAGAAGATAGGCACACGATATTTTTACATGATATGGAAAATTCTATCATTACGTCCACGCTCCAAGGCCTCTTTTAGAGATTTTTAATCCCGCAATCTTTTTAAGGGTGAAGACCAAACCTTACAAACCTAACTGTCTTATGGGTGCTAACTAAACCTCACAAGGTTATGTGTTTCGAGATTATGTGACCTCTTATAATAACTATCTCAAAAGAGTAGAATCTTCAATCTAAGCTCACATAAAAAATAATCTTTCTCACTCAAGAAATTGGTAAGTATAAAGCTCAAAATATTAAGAGAGATTTATTATAGTATTGGGAGAGTTTTAAGAGTAAGACTCTTAGCTTTGAATTATGTTTTGTGAAGAGAAATGGGGTCTAATTATAGAGGAGAATGAGGTTAAGGGTTAGGAGGATAAATTGCAAATTTTGAATATAGACAAAGGAAATGACACTCCATCTTTTACAAGGAGGACAAGGAATACTCCTACCCAGAATAACACAATATGGTCAAAAACTATTTGGGTAAACTCCATCTTTCTTTATCTACTTGAAATTGAAACTTACTTTGTTTGTGTTTTGTCATTATCTCCATCTCATGTATTTTGTCTATTGTGCAAGAGATATATGATTTTTTGTATTTAGGCTTTTTATGGATGGAGACTTAATTGAATGATAGACACCCCTGAATAAATTGAGTTTTAACAAAGACAAATAAACTTGAGTAAGCTCCTAATAAAAATTACATGAAAGTAAATACTTTCATGACTTCAATCATCATGCTTTATGAGCTCATATGAAACAAATATCTTCATGACTTCAATTGGAATGCCTTGTGATAATTTTTCCAATAACGTCTATAAATTTGATTAAATTTATTAGCAACGTCGATGTTTTGTTCTCATCAAATGTTAACTCATAGAGATACATGGCTAACAATCTCCCTTTTTTATGATGACAATCACTGAGACAAAAATATATTTAATCAAATACATTTAATTTACTCACCTTAAATATATGCTTACTCATCAAGATAAAAACATAACTCTTAAGCATATTCCATGTAACACCCCAATACTAAAAATACCTTATTGATTATAATTTAGGAAGTGATATCCTCTTTAACGTTAATTAAGCATTTAATATGAAATATATAGCTTTATTTAAAACATAACTTTATCAAATCATTTATTTAAATTTATAAGTATTAAATTTAAGGTACTTAAATAATAATAAAAAATTTGCAATGGAAACTTAGTCAAATAACAACCAATAATTTTAAGCTAAATCGTCAAAATAATAATAATAATTAATCATAAAGCAATTGTCTGAAATCTTTATTCAAACTATTCTACTAAGTCCAATTCGCCCGCAAGGTATCATCTCGCAATTACTCCTCACCTGAAAATATTTAGAAACCACAGAATGAGCTAAAGCCCAGTAAGTAAAATCTTACACATACTCAACAAACACATGCGCATTCAATTCAATTTTAAAAATATTTGTGTTTGACATACACTTTATAATCATTTTATCACTTTATTTCCTTTGCTTTCATTAATTACGTTTCATTACATTCTTTCCATGCAAACTTATCACGTTCATTTCTTTACTATTTCTATTGCATTCATTTCTTTCCTTTATTCGCGAGCTCACTTGTGTAATGTTTAGCCAATCAGAGGCAGTGGGCAATTATTACGGAACCTGTTCGACTACCGCGCCCTGGTAGTATCATTCATTCACATTATATCGTTGGACAAGCCAAACGATCATCCATTTACATCATATCGCTGGACAAGCCAAACAATCATCCATTCACATTAACCATTAACCATTGTCGAGTCCGCCGGTCCCCCGCGTCCCATTTCTCACTCACGTCTTTCATGGCATAAACACACACCAAGTGTTTAAACTTTTAATTAAATTGATTATATTCATACTACAAACCCTCATGTATATGTACGAACGTATTTACAATCATTAACATTACAATACAATTACATCGCAGATAACATACATACAAATATAATTAAACATAATATCAAACGACATCACAATGATAAATCAATACAACATCGAAGTTTACAAACATTAAAGTATGTGTAAAATTCTACTTATCTCGCGTCCTTAGTAAAATCAAATGTCTAGAGAATGCTTCGAGGGGTCAACACTCAAAGTGCCAAAACTATTAAATTTTACACATTAAAATGTTTATCAATTTCACATAGTCATTAAATTGAAGACAACTACAATGAAAAAATAAATGGAGCAAAACATCTTTCGGCATATACGATTTCTATGAGAAAGATGAATTTTTTCCAAATTAAGTCGACTTAAAGCTCAAAGATATATTCTTTAAGAGGATAACATGATAACTAATCCTTCATAAGACTAGAGCCTTTCAATTCAACATACCTTTCTTCAAGGTCGGTCTATAGCAAAACAATAATAAACATGAACTCGTTGCTATATGGATTATGTCTTAAGCATGAGAATCGATTTCTTCTTTTTTTCTTTTTTTACTCATTGAATCTACTACATGTAGTGGCAATAAAAGATGTTGTCAAGCTACATAAAGAAAACACAGCCTCAAATCCTATGACAAATAATTAATTTTCTCTTTAGACTCTAACTTGGCCAAACACTAAATTAATCAAAGCATATTATATATAATAACTTTATAATCTAGCTTGTTCACGTACTTACATAAAAATTAACATTTCTCCTTTCTAATATTCAAGTAAGTATGTATGTGATTACCATGCATGATGAATTTCTACACATAAAAAGGTTAAAGGAAACTTACCAAGCCCACATTCGATCTCTACTGAAGACAAATTACAAAACTCTAGGTTGTTGGACAAGCAACGCAGCAAAATTTGTTCAGTATATGAAGAACAATGAGACTAAAATATGTTGGAAATATAGTGCAGTATGGCTGTAAAGTTACAGCCAAAGGAGAAAACTTCCACTCTCTTAGACGAAGACTCAAAGTATCAAAAGGCTTTGATTGTTGGTTTTTTTTTCGGAGAACCCACCAAATGAAGGAGAAAGAGTATTTAAATATCTCTAAGGTAACTAGGGTTACGATTTAGAGATAAGAATCTGATTTGAGCATATCTTTTAATAGATAAAAAAAATTGACTAAAAATTAGAAAAGTGGTGTAACTATTTTGACTTTCCTCCTTCTTAATCTTTAGTCCTCTTTTTTAGGCGATAATGAGAATTTAATTCCTATATAACAAGACAAATATTAGACTTAATTACATAAAACGTAGGGTTATTATTTTATTAAATATAAATATCTGCATAATTACTCAATAATGATCATTATACGTAAAAAATTATGAGAAATAATATCAATTACTTCAAAATTTGAGCACAACAACTACTAACAAAAATATATTCAGCTTCGGCAGTTGATAGTGCTACTAGATTTTACTTTTTGCTAAATCAAGAAATAAGTGAGTGTCCTAAAAATGATCATTATATCGGTTAAGCTCCCAGTAAAATCCGAATTAAAATACCCAATTAAATCAATATTATTGCGTTTTGCATACCAAAGGCCAAATTTAGTTGTTCCAAGTAAATATTAAAAAAAAATTAATTGTTTGTAAACGTAATTCTTTGGGACAAGTTTGAAAACGAGCACATAAACACACACTAATCATGATATCGGATCTACTAGCAGTTAAAAGTAGAAATCCAACCATACCTTGATATTTCTTTATATCGACGTTTTTACCTTTCTCATCTTTGTCTAGCTTTGTCGTGGTACTCATAGGAGTATTACTAGCCTTCACATTTTCCATGTCAAACTTCTTGAACAAATCTTTGGTGTATTTTTCTTAGTTTGTGAAGATCACATCCTTCATTTGCTTGATTTGTAGTCCAAGAAAGAAGTTCAATTCTCACATCATGCTCATTTCAAACTCCTTGCTCATAGAGCTTACAAAATTATTACATAAAGATTCGTTAGTGGCACAAAAAATTATATCATCTACATATATTTGAACAATTAAGATATCATTGCCTTTTGATTTTATGAAGAGGGTGTTATCTATTTTCACCATGTTAAATCCATCATCAATAAAAAATTTACTTAGTCTTTCGTACCAAGCTCTAGGAGATTGTTTTAGTCTATATAGAGCATTTTTAAGTTTATACGCGTAATTTGGAAAATTCAAACTTTGAAAACCAGGTGGTTGTTCTGCATAAACTTCCTCCATAATATATCCATTTAAAAAGACAATCTTGACATCATTTTGATATAAAACAAAAATTTTGAAACATGCAAAGGCGAATGGCATTCTTATTGATTCAAGTCTAGCAACGGGAATGAAAGTTTCATCATTATCTATACTTTCTTCTTGATCATATCATTGTGCCACTAATCTAACTTTATTTTTAGTAACAATACCATTTTCATCTACTTTATCTCTAAACACATAGTACCAATTACCGAGTGATTAAAGGGTCTAGACATAAGTTCTCGTACATTACTTCTTTCAAATTGAATAAGTTCTTCTTGCATAGCAACTATCCAATATTCATCTTTTACGGCCTCTATAAAAAATTTAGGTTTAAGTTGAGAAATAAAAACAATGTTACCAATACTATGAAGTGTAGAGCGGGTCTCTACCCCTTTTGATATGTCTCCCACTAAGAGCTCCTTTGGATGATCTTTTACAAACTTCCATTCTTTTGGAAGTTGGTTACAATCTTCTACTTTGACATTTTATTGGGTAGAATGAATTGATCATTCATTAGTATTGATATTAACCCTTTCTACCTTTCTTATAATTTCATCATCTTAATCATAAAAGATGTTAGAGTGAATAGATTCATCAAAGATAACATGCATTGATTCTTCCACAACTAATGTTCTTCTATTATAAACTCTATAGGTTTTACTAGATGTGGAATATCCTGAAAAGATTCCTAAGTCGGTCATAGAATCAAACTTACTAAGGTTGTCTTTATTGTTTAAAATAAACATTTACACCCAAAAACTTTGGAATAACTAAAATTAGGAATTTTGTTTTTGCAAAGCTCATAAGGGTTTTGTTTAAAATAGGTCTAAGTAAAATACGATTCATAATATAGCAAGATGTATCTACGGCTTCGGCCCAAAAATACTTAGGTAAGCTCATTTATCATTGTTCTTGCCATTTCTTATAGGGACTGATTTTTTCTCTCAACAACACTATTTTGTTGTGGAGTTATAAGAGTAGAAAACTCATGTGAAAAAACATTTTCATCGCAAAAAGTTTCAAAGTTTATATTTTCAAATTCTCCACCATGATCACTTCTAATTTTTGAAATTGTAAAACCCTTTTCACTTTGAACTAGCTTGCAAAACTTTGCAAATGCTTTGAATGTTTCATCCTTATTTTTGAGAAATAAAACCCAAGTATATCTTGAAAAATAATCAACTATGACAAATGTATAGTGTTTACCCCCAAGACTTGTAATTTTTGAAGGGCTAAATAGGTCCATGTGTAGTAATTACAATGGTCTAGTGGTTGACACTATATGTTTTGATTTAAAAGATCTCTTAACCTATTTACCCATTTGACATGCGTCACAAATTTTGTCTTTCACAAAATTTATTTTTGGAAGACATTTTACTAAATAACTTTTTAATAGTTTTGGACATAAATCCATGCTAGCGTGCTCAAGTCTTCTATGTCATAGCCATCTATTATTGTGAAAATAGGAAAATATTTTTCATGATGATTTTGGAAATCACTTATATTAATAGTGTAGACATTTTGGTCCATTTGTCCAATGAATAAAATTTTGTTTGACACTTTATCTATAATTAGACAAAAATCTTTTTCGAAAATTACTCTATAGTTTTTATCATAAAGTTGACTTATACTAAGTAAATTATATTTTAGACCATCTACAAGTAGAATTTTATCTATATCATGAGAAGATTCATTACTTACAGAGCCAATACCAATGCTTTTGCCTATCTTATCATCTCCAAAGGTGACATATAATTTATTTTGACAAATTTGAATGAGTTTTGATTCATCACTGATCATCTCGAGCATTCACTATTAAGATACCATTTATCTTTCTTCTTCAATGGTACCTATAGCATAAAAATTTAAAAGTTGACTTTTGGTACTCAAATCTTTTTGGGTCTTTGAGGTTTAGTGTTGTAGAGAATTCATTCATTTGTTTCATGGAAAATAGCTTTCTTTTTATGAAATCATGACTGACTTTTGTGACCTTTACCCCACAATAGTTACAAATAATAGGAATATATTGTGTTGGTTTTATAAAAATATTTTTGTGATATTTTTGTTTTTGAAAAGTATGATATCCTAATCCTCTTTTATCGGAAGCATTCATTTGATTAACAACAAGTTTTTCAAGATTGTTTCTTCCATTTATAAATTTAAAAATGGTTGAGTTTAAATCATTTTCTTTATTTTGGTTTTGAATAAGGTCTCGATGCAAAACATGTAAGGTTGCTTTGATTTTCAAATTCTCACTTTTCAAAGACTCATTTTCTTCTTGAAGTTTTAAAAAACCATTTTTTATAATTTTGTTCTTTAAGCGAAGTTTTTCAAATTCACTATAAAGTTCTTCAAAAGTTTTTTCAAGTTCTTCATAACTAGGTTTATCATTTAAAGTTAGCTTTGAAGAACTTACCTCATTTTCTAGTGTCATGAAACACATGTTTGTAACTTATTCTTCTTCACCATCAAAGTCGCTATCATTGGTCTCATTCCAAGTTGCCTTGAATGCTCTTCTTTTGAAATTTTTTGGGGCATTACTTAGATTTGGACAATTGACTTTTATGTGTCCTTACTTTTTGCACTCATAGCACGTGAGTGTGTCACGAAGTATCTTTTTATCATCTTTTCTTGGAGCATTTTTCCTTCTATTTAAGAATGTCTTGAATCGTCTAGTGAGTAGGGTTATATCATATTCCTCATGATAGTCATCCATCTCACTATCAGATTGTTCAAGTGTTGATTTTAGTGCAATGTTATTCTCCTTTGATGTATCTTGTTCATCATTTTCATTTAACCTCATTTCATGCCTCATCAATGAGCCAATAAGTTTCAAGAGGAAGTGTGTTGAGATCTTTGATTTTTTGGATGGCGGTTACCTTGGCCTCTCAGTTCTTTGGTAGACACTTAAGATTTTTTCTCACCATTTCAACATTAGAATAAGTCTTACCAAGATTTCAAGTCATTATTAATATCGGTAAAATGAGTAAACATATCACGTACAGATTCGTCATGCTTCATTTTAAATAATTCATAATTATGAACAAGCATGCTAATTTTAAATTCTTTAACTTGATTTGCACCTTCGTGTGTGACTTCTAACATGTGCTATATAGATTTAGGATATTTACATGTATAAATTTTATTAAATTCATTTTGATCAAGAGTACAAAACAAAACATTCATAGCCTTAGCATTTAAAGAATTTTTTTTTATCATCATCACTCCATTCACTACTTGATTTGATAATATTTTTATCATCCATAGTTTTGAATGGAATGTGAGCACCATTTTCAACAACATCCTATAAGTCATAGTTAATCGATTGAATGTAAATCCTCATTCTCGCTTTCCAATAAGTATAATCATTACCTTTGAAAAATGGAGGTATAGTAGTAGATTAACCTTCAATGAAAGAACCACTCACGGATGCCATAACTCAAGATGATTAAGTCTTATATATAGAGTACCAAACTCTGATACCAATTGTAGGATCGATATGGAAACCCAAGAGGGGGGTGAATTGGGTGATCATGTTCAAATTAAAAACTTTTCGCACACAAATGAAAAATGAATGTTCAAGAATGAACTTCAATGTTCCATGAGTTTAACTCTTGAAAAGTTAAATAAGTAATAGATAAAAGCATTAAAGTAAATAATGCTTGTGATAATATAAATGTGAAAATATAAAGCAAGTAAATAAAATAATTACGGAACTTAAAGTGCGGAAATTAAATTATAGAAATTAGGTGAAAGAAATTGAAATGCGGAAATTAAAGTGCAAAAAATAAATAGCACAAAAAAGAGAAGAATGAGAAGAAGATAGGCACACGATATTTTTACGTGGTTCGAAAAATCTTATCCCTACGTCCACGCTCCAAGGCCCCTCCTTGGAGTTTTTAATCCCACGATCTTCTTAAGGGTAAAGACCAAACCTTACAAACCCAATTAGCTTATGGGTGCTAACTAAACTTCACAAAGCTATGTGTTTCGAGATTAAGTGACCCCTTACAATAACTCTCTCAAAAGAGCAGAATCTCCAATCTAAGCTCACAAAAAAATAATATTGCTCAGTCAAGAAATTTGCAAGTATAAAACTCAAAATATTAAGAGAGATTTATGAGAGTATTGAGAGAGTTTTAAGAGCAAGTCTCTTGGCTATGAATTGTGTTTTGTGAAGAGAAATGAGGTGTATTATAGGGGAGATGGAGATTAGGGTTTAGGGGGAAATTTTCAAATTTTGAATATAGACAAATGAAAGGAAACTCCATCCTTAATAAGGAGGACAAAACATTCTTAGCTAAAAGACAAGTAATACTCCTACCAAAATAACACAATATGGTAAAAAATGGTTTAGGTACGCTCCATATCTCTTTATCTATTTGAAATTGAAATTTACTTTGTTTGTGCTTTGTCATTATCTCTATCTCATATATTTTGTCTATTGTGCCAGAGAGATATGATTTTTTTGTTTATACTTTTTATGGATGAAAACTTAATTTAAGGATAAACATCCCTAAATAAATTGAGCTTTAATAAAGGCAAATAAAATGATTAAGCTCTTAATAATAATTACATGAAAGTAAATATCTTCATGATCTTCAATTGGAATGTCATGTGGTAATTTTTCTGATAGCCTCTGCAAACTTGATTAAATTTATCAGCAACGCCAATGCTTTGTTATCATCAAAAGTTATCTCATAGAGATATATGGCTAACATATACAAACCGTTAGGAAAGCTTAGATTCTAAATTTTGTAAGATCATGTTCTCAACCATGCATGTCACTGAATCTCCAAAATAAAAGTCACTAGCCTGTTTTACAAACAAATCTTAACGAGTGAATCAAAAGATCTAGTGGACATGTATAGGAGCTCATGGCTACTCAGAATTTAGATTGATCTACATATGATCATCTGATTGATGTGTATTAAATCTTTATGATAAACGGTAAGTTAATAAATTTATTAATTCACATCATTCATGTCCTGTATAATCTAATCATATAAAGTACATTCATTAAGATGTCTATCTACGTCAGCGATCTGGATCTAGATCACATGCATTCAAAATACTTAGCGAACCGTACTAGCAACCATTCATTAAAGATTCCATACTTTAATATATTACAGATTATTTTATTCATTATCTATGATCTTAATCCTCTTTTACTAATACAAGATCATAGTCTCGTTAATAAATATGGAATTTCAGATATTTATATTTAATTATACAATAATAATTCAGAAAAGACAATTATATAAAAATATTTTTTATTAATTTCAAAATTAAATGTCATTACACATGTTTTGAGGGCAATATCCCCAACAAACTACCACTTCCCCTAAAGCAAATGCGGCATCTCTCTTAACCCTATATTTCGCACTGCCTTCAACGACTTCGCTGAAAGTGTCTTGGTAAAAGAATCAGTCAGGTTCTGATCTAACACTATCTTCATAATAGTTACATCTTCTCGGTGTACAATCTCTCTTACAAGATGGTATTTCCTCTTATTGTGCTTACCCCTCTTTTGACACCTTGGTTCATTTGAATTAGCTACCGCCCCACTGTTGTCACAGTACATGATTAATGGCTTATCCATTTCTGGAACTACTTCCAGATTAGTCTAGAACTTTCTGAGCCAAACCACTTCTTTCTCATCTTCACAAGCCGCTATATATTCGTCTTTCAAGGTAGAATCTGCAATACTTGATTGATTAATACTTCTCCAGACTACAGCTCATCAATCTAGGGTGAATATTGATCCAGACATCGACTTTCAACTGTCCATATCTGATTGAAAATCAAAATTAGTATATCTAGTGGGGTTCAGGTCTCCTCTTGAATAAACATGTATATAATTTCTCGTTCTCTGAAGATACTTGAGAATATGCTTTACCGCAATCCAATATTCAAAACTAGGATTTGATTGATAACGATTTACAATTTCTACTACATAATATATGTCTGGTCTCGGACACAATATAGCATACATGAGACTCTCAACTACTGAAGCATAAAGAACCTTTCTCATATCATCTTCCTCGTAAGGTGTCTTAGGATACTACTCCTTGGAAAGGACAATTTCATGTATGATCGGTAATTGACCTTTCTTAGAATTTTACATAGAGAATCTTTCTAGCACTTTATCAATATAAGACGCCTGAAAAGGTGTCAAGAGCTTGTTCTTCCTATCCCTTAGGATTTGAATGCCTAGAACATAGCTCGCTTCTCCCAAATCTTTCTTTTGAAATTTCTCAGCTAACCACTTTTTACTTTCGACAAAGTTTTCACATCATTCCCAATGAGTAGAATATCATCTACGTAAAGAACTAAGAAAATCACTTTCTTATATTTGATGTATATATAAATACAAGCTTCGTCAACATTTTGTTCGAAGTCATATAATTTAATAGTTCCATCAAAGGTAAGATTCCAAGATCTCGATATTTGCTTCAATCCATAAATGGATTTAAGCAACTTGCATACTTTCTCATCTTACCCCTTTTTCACAAACATTTCTAGTTTTGTCATATAGATGCTTTCTTCAAGAGAGCCACTCAGAAAGGTTGTCTTGACATCCATTTTTCACATTTCATAGTCTAAACTAGCGGTTATGGATAAAAAATGTGAATAGATTTTAGCATGACAATAGGAGAGAATGTCTCTTTGTAATCGACTCATTCCCTTTGAGTATAACATTTAGCTACTAGCCGTGCCTTGAAAGTCTCTACTTTCCCATCTGCGCCCCTTTTCTTCTTGAAGATCCATTTGCATCCAATGGGCCTGACTTCTTCATGTGCATCTACAAGTTCCCAAACAGAATTGGAATACATTGATTCCATTTTTTTGGTTCATGGTATCTTGTCATTTCTCCTTTTCAGGATCTTCCATTGCCTCTTTAAAGGTTACTTGACCATCTTTATCAATGTCTAACATTAGGACATGTGTCTCGAGTCATAACGAACAAGTTGTCTTACAACCCTCCTACTACGACGTTGCATCGAGATTTCATGTACAAGAACAATGGTTTCTATGGTTTTTCGTTTATCACTTAATGATGAAGATGGTCTGATCTCATCATATGCGAGTTCTTCAAGAACTACTTTGCTCTAAGGTTTGTAGTTTATCTTATAGTCGTGTTCGAGGACACTAACATTTTTTGATATACACACATTTTGATCCTTCTGACTTTAAAAGTAACCACATCTTGTTTTTAGAGCATAGCCAACAAATATACACACTTCAGAACTTGAGTCTATCTTTCCAGTATTAGGTCTAAGAATGGATTTACTATTGAATCGAGAAATAAGTTTGATTGTCCAAGAAAGAACCAGACACCCCCATATACAGAAATGGCACAAACTAGGTTTGGAGTCATTCCATAACTCTAAAGGTATCTTGCTTACAGATTTAGAAGGAACTACATTCAACGTGTAAGTTACCGTTTGAAGTGCATATCCCCAAAATGTGAATGGTAGTGATGAGTAACTTAACATCGATCTAACCATATATAATAAGGTTCTGTTTCTCCTTTCTGAATCACAAACTAGTTGTGGCATTCTAGGCGCTGTGAGTTAGGATAGAATGCCATTCTCCAGCAGGTACTCGTTGAATTCTAAATCCAAGTATTCACCATTTCGATCTGATCAAAGTGTTTTCAAAGATTTACCTAATTTCTTTTCAGCTTAAGCTTTGAAGTCTTTAAACTTTTCAAAAGTTTCAGAATTTTTATGCATAAGGTAAGTATAATCGTATATTGAGTAATCATCAATAAAAGTGATGAAATACTCATACCCTCCTCTAGCTTGTACATTGATCGGTCTGCAGACATCATTATATACTAGATTAAGTAGTTCTTTGGCTCTTTGGCCCTTTGCAGAGAAATGTCTCTTGGTCATTTTACCCTCTAGATATGATTCACAAACTCGAAGAGCTCCAGCTTTTAGTTCTCTCAAAGCACCATGCTTTGTTAATCGGTTTATTATGTCAACATTAATATGTCCCAACCTAAGATGCCAAATATGCATATCATATTCTTGAGAAACTTTTTTGTCGTTTGTTACTTTTTGGATTTACTACTTTAAATAATTCTGAATTATTTAATGTTCGTTCAGTTTGTTTAAGCATATACAACCCGTTTGAAACTTTTGTATGATAAATATTTAAACCATTATTTGAAATAACAAACATATTAGTATTAAAAGAAACATCAAAATTTTGTTCATGCAACAAAGATAAAGAAATTAAATTTCTAGAAAATCCTGGAATAAAATAAATATTGTTCAAAACAAGAAATTTATCTCCAAAACTTAAATGGAATGTTCCTAATGCTTTCGCTGAAATAAGTGCAACACTGCCAACTCTCATTATCACCTTGCCATCAGCAAGCTCCTTTGAAGAATCAAGTGTGTTCTTCTTGACCTTCAACTCCAAAATGAAAACATTTTCCTTGTGTTATTTCTTCTTGGAGTTGTTAGCTTTCTTGTTCTTCTTGGCCTTAGGTGACCTTTTGGTTTTCTTTCCTTTCTTATCCTTACCATTGTCCTTTCCATTATTCTTCTTCCTCTTATCTTTAGAGCAAGAAGATTTTTGCTCAGCAATATTTGCCTCGCCCTTTTTGGTCATACTCTTATTGAGTGACTCAAATGTCCACTGTTCATTCAATAACTAGGACATGTTGAATTGCAACTTGTTCATAACATAGTTTGTAGTTAATGTAAAAAAAGTAGGTATGAGCGATTCAAGTATAATGCTAACTTGAGTTCGTTCATTAATGGTAGCCTCGTGCACTTCTGCCTCATGCATTATGTTGATCATGTTCAAAATGTGTTCACGCACAGAAGTACCTTTCTTCATCTTAGTAGTCACGTAACTCATAGTAGCTTCATGATGACATTGATTAGATTGCTGCCCAAACATCGCATGTAGAGATTCCATAATCTCATAGGCAGTTTTCATGCTTTCATGCTTTGTTTTGATAACATCATTCATACTCACAAGCATGTAGCACTTAGCCTTGTTGTTGGACTAAATCCAAGCATCAAATTTGTCCATAATGTTTTTAGGGGAATTGGCAGCGGGCTCTTCAGGACATTTCTCAGTAAGGACAAACTTGTGGTTCTCACATATTAGCATCAAATTCAAATTTGATTTCTATCTTATAAAGTTATCACCATTGAGTTTTTCACGTGCAAGAAAAATAGGAATGAAGCGTGCATGGTAGACATATTAAAAACTGAAAAGAAATAAAATATACATCATTTAATATAATTGAAAGAAATATAAAAAATTATGAATGTAAATGTGATGCTGAATGTAACATATCAAACACACAAACTTAACAATTACTGATCCATGATAAGACAACCTAACAATTAATGTGCCGCTTTAGGGTCGGTTATATTAATTTTAAACTGTCTATGAGACATTCTCATATTTATTAATTAAACCTTAAAATATCTCATATTTTCTTTTTTAATAATAAGGTACCGTTTATTTGGTCAAGTTACAGTTATCCACTCAAAATTTAATTGTGAATTTATGAGTGTAACCCATTATTTTAGAATCCATGACTTAATTTAGAAAATGACTCCTTAGGGTCGATCAAGTCTAAAATACATCACTTAGCCCTATCTTCATAAGAAGTCAACCTTAATATTGATACAGTTTGAAACCTTCCTTAGGGGAACGAAAACAAAGCCGTCTCGAGGCCCTCACCATATCTCACGTTGTTGCACTAATAATGGAGACTATAGGTCATATTGACATGTCAACCTTCTCCCACTCACTATTTTATAATTAATGTATTTATAATTAACTAATCAATTAATTCAAAATTAATTACTAGTTAAAATATCCCTATGAATGTAAAATTAATTAGTTTTCCAAGCTAATTATCCTAAGTTCATTTAAACTTCTAAAGAGCCTAAGACTAATTTAGGTGAACGTAGAATAATTAGCCAATTACATTAATCTAACTTTAATAAAACATTTTTCATTAAAATCATTTATCCTAAAGGCCTAACAAAACGCATGCCTTTAAAGTGGTGTGATTACCCAGTTTAACTAATTAAAACTTAGTAGTTTACATACGATTGATTTTGCAAAGCAATCCATATAAACATAATAGGACAATCCTAATCAATCATGTTTCTACTAACGAGATGCATGATTAAATAAAATTGTATGTGGTTTCATGTATGGCATGTGATCGACTAATGCATTGTCATGTTATTAATCAAATCAATAACAATTTATTTAAATAAATAAATAAATGATGAACCAAGCGACTATTGGGTATTTCTAAATTTACAATCTTCGAAAAAATAAAAAAAATTACAAAGCGAGTTTCAAGAAAACATATTTCCAAAAAAATGCTCCTTCTCTATAAGAGGCCCTTCTTCATAATCTTCAAGTTTTGATCAAAACCATTTTAATTAAGAAAAACTATTTTCTTAAATAAATAATCACATTAATTATCCTTCTTAAATTAATTGAATTTGATTAGTCAAAAATAATTTAATGCATTTTCAAACTTGTGTCAAACACAATCAATCAATTAAAATTACATTAATTTTAAAATTAAAAGATAAAATTTAGGATTAGGGATTTCGCGAAGCAAGAATTGTACCTTGGGAATCACAAGGATTGTCGTCGCTGCCAGCTGCCCGGCCCCTGTCGGTGGAGTCACTGTCGATGTTAAGGCCAACGTCCCTACCGTCGGTGCCGAACTCTGTCGTGGAGCTCATCCTTTTCTCCTCCACATCCATCTCGTTCTTCATCTTCTCGCGTATGGAATTTGACCACATAATATTCAAAATAAAATTACAAAAAAATTCCTATGCCACAAATGACTTACACAAGATCTAAAGAAAAATAAAAACAAAGCCTAAACTCAAAGGTCATCTTATAATTAATGATTCATCATTAACCATACATTCAAAAAACATAACCATCCATTCATTCATACATATCAACATATATATGAAAAGATGCAAGAAAACTCACATAGCATTTAATGCATACATATATAAAGGCCGCTCTTGTACTAATTGTTGAAATCACAACGAGCGCGCGGTGGAGGGGGGTACGGAAATTTTATTGATTGAAAAACAATAGCGACACCATAAATCCCTAAAAAATTGTGAAAAACTATTTTCCACACTGATCCATTACATATCTATATATTAAATTAATAGATACTCAAAGAAAAAAAATTTACCTCTTGAAGTCTATCAAGCGTCATCGTTATCTTCTAGTAACAACGAACATTCGATTTCATGATGAACAGACTTTGAGATCCACACCAAGATTTTTCAAACCAATCATCAAACACACTAGAACGTGTGTGAGCATGTAGAATAAATCAAGAATAATTTTCTATCTCTAGATGTACTTAACACATGGGATCCACTGCAGTGTGTCACTCACCATTGTAGTGTCAGCACTACAGTGTGTCGCGCCAATCTCTGATTAAAAATCAGTGATTTGCGTGTGGCAGTCTCATATGCCGCATGACAATTTTTTAAATTTATTATTTAATAAGATAAATATATAAATATCAGTTAATTTAAAATTAACTTATTTGATAACACTTATCAACTAACTTATCTGTTAATTCAAAATTAACATTTTAGTTAATTCAAATTCAAATTATTATCTTATAATAATTTAATATGACTTAATTTCATAAATCAAATATACTGTCTCATCATCAATTAATTCATAATTAATCTACATATAGTTAATTGATTATAATTTCCAAAAGTAACAATAATTAATTTAATTAATTAATAACACATAATTATCTTATAATTATATACTTGCCCTGAAACTTAATTTATTTTGCAAGCTAGTCCTTTTCTTATATCTTGAACCATTCACACCTTAGACCGAGTGATATAGAGGTGACTTGGGGATCATTGACCAATAATTCTAAGCTTCAATAAATAAGATTTTTTGTTAAATAATCTCATTTATTAATTCCATTATTACTCCACTATAAATATGAAATTACATTCTTAGCAATTACAGAATATATTTACAGAGTAATTCTGTAGTCTATTGAAATAATAATTTCATGTAATTATGTCCTCTAATTATTGGTTCGTAAATTAGAGCTGGTCAAAATTATCTTTTGATTCTTATGTACCATTAAGTCATTAGTGAACAGTTAATTTATAATTGTATTATAATTTTAAGCTGAATAACCATTCAGTTCCAGAATTAATATTTAAGGGAACCAATATACTGTAGGATCGATATGGCAACCCAAGAGGGGGTGAATTGGGTGATTGTGTTTAATTACAAACTTTTCGCACTCAAGTGAAAAATGAATGTTCAAGAATGAACTTCAGTGTTCCACGAGTTTAACTATTGAAAAGATAAATAATTAATAGATAAAAACTTAAAATAAATAATGCTTGCGATAATATAAATGTAGAAATATAAATCAAGCAAATAATGTAATTAGAAACTTAAAATGCATAAATTAAATTATGAAAATTAAGTGCGAGAAATTGAAGTGCGGAAAATTAAAGTGCAAAAAATAGCACAAAATAAAAAGAGAAGAAGATAGGCACACGATATTTTTACATGATATGGAAAATTCTATCATTACGTCCACGCTCCAAGGCCTCTTTTAGAGATTTTTAATCCCGCAATCTTTTTAAGGGTGAAGACCAAACCTTACAAACCTAACTGTCTTATGGGTGCTAACTAAACCTCACAAGGTTATGTGTTTCGAGATTATGTGACCTCTTATAATAACTATCTCAAAAGAGTAGAATCTTCAATCTAAGCTCACATAAAAAATAATCTTTCTCACTCAAGAAATTGGTAAGTATAAAGCTCAAAATATTAAGAGAGATTTATTATAGTATTGGGAGAGTTTTAAGAGTAAGACTCTTAGCTTTGAATTATGTTTTGTGAAGAGAAATGGGGTCTAATTATAGAGGAGAATGAGGTTAAGGGTTAGGAGGATAAATTGCAAATTTTGAATATAGACAAAGGAAATGACACTCCATCTTTTACAAGGAGGACAAGGAATACTCCTACCCAGAATAACACAATATGGTCAAAAACTATTTGGGTAAACTCCATCTTTCTTTATCTACTTGAAATTGAAACTTACTTTGTTTGTGTTTTGTCATTATCTCCATCTCATGTATTTTGTCTATTGTGCAAGAGATATATGATTTTTTGTATTTAGGCTTTTTATGGATGGAGACTTAATTGAATGATAGACACCCCTGAATAAATTGAGTTTTAACAAAGACAAATAAACTTGAGTAAGCTCCTAATAAAAATTACATGAAAGTAAATACTTTCATGACTTCAATCATCATGCTTTATGAGCTCATATGAAACAAATATCTTCATGACTTCAATTGGAATGCCTTGTGATAATTTTTCCAATAACGTCTATAAATTTGATTAAATTTATTAGCAACGTCGATGTTTTGTTCTCATCAAATGTTAACTCATAGAGATACATGGCTAACAATCTCCCTTTTTTATGATGACAATCACTGAGACAAAAATATATTTAATCAAATACATTTAATTTACTCACCTTAAATATATGCTTACTCATCAAGATAAAAACATAACTCTTAAGCATATTCCATGNAACCCACACATCATTTAATGTATACATATATAAAGACTGCTCTGATACCCATTGTTGGAATCTCGGCGCGCGAGAGGGGAGGTTTCGAAAATTTTATTGATTGAAAAACAACGGCCACGCCACAGATCCCAAATTTTTTTTGTGCAAAACTATTTTTCACACAGATCCATTATATATTTATACATTAAATTAATAGACATTCAAAGAAAAGAATTTTACCTCTTGAAATCTATGAAGCGTCATCCCTATCTTCTAGTAACAACAACGGACATTTGATTTCACGATGAATAAACTTTGAGATCCACACCAAGATTTTTCAAACCAATCCTCAAACACACTAGGATGTGTGTGGGCACATAGAATGAATCGAGAGTAATTTTCTATCTCTAGATGTACTCAACACATAAGATTTAGAGATTTAGAGAATGACTATTGAGGTAGAATTCTGAGAGAGAATTAGAGAAATTCACAGAGCTTTGATTAATAATAAATTAATTGCAAAAGTGTGCCAATACAGTGATACCCACTGCAGTCTGTGCACAACTGTAGTGACGTATGACATTGTAGTGTTTCACACACCACTGTAGTGTCGTGTGTCACTACACTGTGTCACGCCAATCTCTGATTCAAAATCAATGATTTGACAGTTCGATATGTCACGTGGTAATTTTTTCAAATTTATTATTTAATCAGATAAATATCTAAATATCTGTTAATTCACAATTAACTTGTTTGATAACATCTATCAACTAACTTATCTGTTAATTCAAAATTAACATATTAGTTACTACAAATTCAAATTATTATCTTATAATAATTTAATATTATTTAATTTCTTAAATCAAATATACTGTCTCATCATCGATTAATTTATAACTAATCAATAGATAGTTAATTAATTGTAATTTCTGAATATTATAATAATTTAATTTAATTAATTAATAACACATAATTATTTCATAATTATATATTTACCCTGAAACTTGATTCTTTTTAGAAGCTAGTACATTTCTTATGTCATGAAACATTCACACCTTATACTCTGTAGTATAAAGGTAACTTGGGGATCATGAACCCATAGTTCTAAGTTTCAATAAATCAGATTATTAATTAAACTCTTTAATTAAATAATCTCATTTATTAATTTAATTATTACTGCACTATAAATATGAAATTGCACACTTAGTAATTATAAAATATATTTACAGAGTAATCTCGTGTAGTCCATTGATATAGTCACTTCATGTAGATCTGTCCTCCAATTATTGGTTCGTAAATTAGAATTGGTCAAAATTACCATTTTACCCTTTCAATTACCTCTTAATCCTTAAGTATCATTAATTCACTAGTGAACGGTTAATTATAACTGTACACTGTTAACAGCATCTTTGTTGGATGGTAATAATCAAATATTTTCTTTGGCATTTGCTGCTGTAGATTCAGAAAATGATTTATCTTAGGGATGGTTCTGTGAAATACTAAAGGAAGTAATTGATGATAGGGAAATTTTAGTTATTATATCTTATAGACACAACAGTATCCCAAATGTAGTTTATAAGTGGTTCCCGAATGTTGTTCATGGTCTGTGTTTACAACATCTATTATTTAATGTCATGTCTAAATATAAAAACTCAGCTGTTGACCCCATTTCTTATCGATGTGCGAAAGCATAAACAATTGAAGACTTTGAAATTAATATGTGTGCATTAGATCCGTTTATCCTTCGATTCATTCTTATCTTAAGGGTGTTGGTTATGGGAAATGAGCTCATTCTCACTTTGTTAGACATTGATACAATGTCATGACCACAAATATATCAAGAACCTTAATAACGTATTGAAAGATGCATGTGGTTTACTGGTTCCATTTTTTATTGAATTTTTAGGCAATTGACACAAAGGTGGTTTCATCAGTGTAGAGTAACATCTAGTTGCATGATTACGACACTAACTTAGTGGGTAGAAAAAACGTCTACATAAGCAAATGGGTCTTTCTTGATCAATGATTATAAATATTTTTGTATTGTATAACAAATTGATATATTTATTAAATATATTAATCGTTGACAATCGTATAACATATTTTTTATTACATGTTATTGTCGTTGACACATATGAATTTCAGGTGATTGTCGATGATTTACCATTCATTGTACACATACCCAATAAGTCATGTGCGTGTCGAAGATGTGATATAGATGTAATACCTTGTGCACGTGCTTTAGCTGTAATGGCTAATAGACACTTGAATCCATACTTGTATGTTTCGTCATATTATTTCAAGAGTGAGCTACATTTGTTTTTTTCCAGTAATTTATAATAATAAGCATATAAAGATTTTAATATATGTAGTTCATTTTTACCTTGTTTTGATTATCCTCGTTGAAACGCAACTTACGCTTTCCTATTGTCATTTGTTTGGTGCTCTTTTTGGTTGATTTAGATGACTCACTTTGGACTCTCTTATCTTCCATATCAGTGCTTCTATAAATAAATAAACAACAAATTTAGTGTTTAATAATGTTCAATCAAATAATGAAATTAATTATTTCAAGATTGAATATACTCTAATCAATATGTTATTTACATTTGGTTATATCAACGACTGATTCAATATCATATATCAAAGTTTGCAGTAAAATGACAAACAACATTTATTGAATAACATATTTCAAGTGACAACGATCAATCATTAATTTACACTTTCAAAATTAATTACTTATATTCCAGAATATAATTATAGTGAACATATAGTCCATATAAACATTTTTAATTGACTAAAACAAAAGTTAACCACTCATTGATAGTCATGCATGGACCAAACAAAAAAACACAAAATAGTACAGAACTACCAGGCATAAAAACAAGTATCTGATGGAAGTATTCAAAAAAATGTTTTTTAATCTTTTCAATATATTATTTACTTAATAATCCCAGAGAAATTTGTATTTTTTTTTGTTTTATTGTTGGATGGTTGATTGATAATTGATGGGAGTTATTTTTTACCATGGTTAATTAGTAGTTATCAAAATCGTAGTTAGCTTATTTTTCTTTCTATTTTTTTGTTGAAATATGATTGGTGGAATTCAAAATTTATATATTTGTTTATTAATTCTTTAGAGGGAAGTTTACAGTGGCTCCGTTTTTTAAGGTTATTGTGGACGAGATTTTTTTTTTTAATTTTTCGGTGGATATGGTAATTACAGTTATAGAAAATGTAGATAGAAAGTCAAGCATTAATTTTTGCCATAATCGTAGACCAATATATCACTCATTTACTTATGATATACTATAATAACAGTACAAAACAAGCATTAATTATCATTGATTTATTGTTATTTTTCGTTGAGTTAATTTGATTTTTTTAACTTTTTTTATTTAAAATTTAATTGATTGATGAAGTTAATAGAATAACAGTTTATAAGGATATGTAAGATATTGTCGATTACTGTTTTTACAGGGTTAAATACAATTTATAGTTTTCTAGGGTATATGATTTAAGTATATTAGATTTACATGTATGATTACCCAAAAAAATTAGTCTAAAATTATTGGTTAGTTAGGAAACCTGTTATTTATCTAAATTGATTGTAAACCTGCTATTTCTTAAAACACCTCCCTATATTGTCTATTATGCAAAATTTCTCTTTTTTACAGACCTAGGTTGTTTAATCTAAAGAAACGCTCCAATGAGCTAGATATGAATAAAAAATTAAAACTGATTTTTTTGCTAGTTAAACGATCCAGATCGAACACTACTATTTTTTGTTCAACTAGACGTCATATCTTGGAGAGAATGACATGTCAGTTTTGTTGGTTGAGCGGGCTTGATATTCGGTTTTTTCAGAAATCTAGACTCCTAAACAATTCATTGAAAAAATCAAGTAGTTATAACATACTACTTGAACACTTCAAATTATCATTTCTAACATAGATTTGGCTATTGGAAAATTTTTAACTACTTACTTGAAATGTTCAAGTAGTGATAAAAAAATTATTTGAACTTTTCAAATTATCGTTTATGACTTATTTGACTAGTAGAAAATGCAATCAGTTATTTGAACGGTTCAAATAATCATAAAAAATTACCTGATACATTCAAGTTATTATTTTGGACTTGAGTTTGTCTACTAAAAGTTATAAACAATTACTAGTAATGGAAAAAAAGCCACATAAACCTTTCAAATCATTGTTTATAACTTGATTTTAGATGTTGGAAAAGTGAACAGTTACTCAAATAATCATAATATACTATTTAAACCTTTAAGTAACCGTATTTAATTTTTTTTAGCATAGACAAAAGTCCGACCTCGGATTCATGTGATATATTGTAATAAAATTAAGCAAAAGACTAACACGCAAGCTAAACGATGGAGGAAGAAGACGAGTTGTGGTGAGTTTGTGGAGAAATAGAATTAGGAATCACAATTGATTTGATATGGCTTTGGGCAGAGGATAAATATGGCAATTGGGTAATTTTTTATGTTTGGGTTAGTGGGCGATTTCCGAAAAAACCCCTCAAGGACTTCTCTTGCGCGCGACATCCGTCGAGAGTGAGAGAGAGACCCAATTGAAGAAGATGGAAAGCAAAGGTGAAATGGAGCCTGAATTTCCGGCATTTCCGTACGAGCCATACTCGATCCAGGTCGACTTCATGAAATCACTCTATCACGCCCTCAATAAAGGCGGCGTTTCCATGCTTGAAAGCCCCACTGGTCTCTCTCTCTCTCCCCCTCTCTAGTTCGATTGTGTGGTTGCTGAAAAATGGCGGTGTGGATAGAAAGAACTGAAAACTGGGACGTGTTAGTTAAGTTTGTGGGATTCAAGTGCAGGTATAGTATAGATAATGTTAGCTCGACTAAGCTGCATTGCATCTATGAGGCTTGGTTGAGTGGAAATCTGAGAAGTAAAAAAGAAATGCAGTCGCTGAGGATGGTGGTGAAATAGTATAATTTGGAGAACCCGAATATAATTACCTTCTCGTTTGGTTTGCCTAGGCATATCTCTCTGTTGCTTACTTTTGTGCATTTCTACGTTTAAGTTAAAAATTCTACCGTTTGATTGCATAGAAAATGGAAGGAATATAGTGAAAGCAGTTGTTGTTCAATATCCCAGAGATGAAAAAAAACTAAAACTATTCTGAGTAGACGCATCTGGATATAACTGAAAGAACTTGTTTCCAACATGTGTTTTTGAGCTTGTTGTCATTGACCTGAAAAGAAATTTCTTTAATTGTGTTACAATTTCAACTTATTATCTTGCTATAGGAACGGGCAAGACTCTGAGTATCATATGTAGCGCTTTGCAATGGGTGGTCGATCAGAGGCAAAAACAGAAAAACAAGACAGAAGTTGAATCTGATCAGAATCAGAGAAATGAAGGTGAATTCGGTACAGATGATGAACCAGATTGGATGAGAAACTTTGTCTCAAATAAAGACAATCAAGTTGAAGAGCTGAAGATTATGAGGAATAAGAAATTTGCGGGTGGATCAGGAAAACCTGACAAAAGAAGAAATCGGGAAACCGGTAGAAATTTGTTTTCACGGGATGTGGAAGAAGAAGAACATCATTTAGAGAAAGAGCACAAAACTTCATGTAAGGGTGATGTTGCAGAAGAGATTAGGGATGAAGAGTTTTTGTTGGAAGAATATATAAGCAGTGATGAAGGGGCGGATGGTGCTGAGAAGTCAAAGCGTAAGGTCGATGGGGCCTTGCTTAGTTCATCTAGTGATGAGGACAAGGAAGATGATGAGTCTGAAGAAGATAGGGAGAAACTGAAGGTTTATTTTTGTAGTCGGACACATTCACAACTTTCGCAGTTCGTTAAAGAGTTGAGGAAGACTGTCTTTGCAAGTGAGATGAAGGTTGTCTGTCTTGGATCTAGGAAGAACTTCTGTATCAATGAAGGTACCCTCATTCCTCGTACATTTTGTATAAAAAAACTGTATATCTTACATAATTTAGAACTTATTTCAGATGTCCAGAAACTTGGAAATCCCACTCGTATTAATGAGAGATGCTTGGAGCTTCAAAGGAACAAGAATAACGAGACATCCAAAATCAGGGTATCCGATATTCTTTAACTTGTATTCATATAATCTTATAAAATTTGGTTATTAGGTATGGTTCTCCAGGTTTTGGACAATGGTTATTTTTATTCTTAGCTCAATATGCTGTTGTAGACACTTTTCTTGTTGATGGGGCTGGGAAGTTTCTGAAGTCTTGTGGTTGTATTGATTTGCAGAACATAGGTGCTGGACAAAAGCTGCGCAGGACTAAGGCTTCTTGTGGATGCCCCATGCTTAGGAAACAAAAGCTTCAAAAACAATTCAGGAGCGAGATATCTCAAGAAGGAGCCTTGGATATTGAAGATCTTGTTCACCTTGGAAGAAGTATGGGAACTTGTCCATATTATGGCTCCCGAAGCATGATCAGGGAAGCTGATCTTGTGGTTCTACCCTATCAATCTCTTCTGTCAAAATCATCTCGTGAATCACTTGGCATTGATTTGAAGCGCAGTATAATTATCATTGATGAGGCTCATAATCTAGCTGACTCCCTTATCAGCATGTATGACTCAAAAATCACCTTTTCACAGGTGAGCATAGTCAGTGGTTCTCAAGCTAGATAACATGGTTTAAAGTGTTACTTATGTGCTGCTTGTGCTCTTTGAGTTTTGATCTAGACCAGTCTTTATCATAAGCCTTATTATGTTTTCCTTCAATCTCCATACACTGCTATTAGTAGCACAGGGAAAGAAGCAAAAATTTAGCTGCTTATTTCGTAAAATGCTAATTCCACATTTAACAATGAATTTCTTTTCTCTTCAGTTGGAGAACATGCACTACCACCTAGAGAGATACTTTGAAAGATTTCGCAATCTCTTGGGACCTGGAAATCGGAGATATATTCAAACTCTAATGGTTCTAACTCGGGCTTTTCTCAAAACTTTCCTTGGTGAGGACACTTGTTGCCTATATCCTTGCAAAGATCCTGAAAAGGCTTCTGGGACAGATGCTATTTCTGATTTTTCTATGGCCATTAATGATTTTCTTTTCTCCCTCAACATTGACAATATCAATTTGGTGAAATTGTTGCAGTACATTAAGGAAAGCAACATCATCCACAAGGTAGATCTTTCTTTCTAATAACCTGTCCACATTACGAGTAGTAATTTAATCTGTTTTTGTCCTTCCTCATTTTGCAACTCATAATCACTTGGTTTTCCAGGTATCTGGGTATGGAGATAAAATTACAAGCATGCAGAACGGTTCAGAACCCAATTACTTTGTGGAGTTTGGCGAGGAAGAAAGCACTATTTCCAGTTTCCGGGCATTAGTTGATATGTTACTGTCCCTGACAAACATTGACGGTGATGGAAGGATTATCATCTCAAGGAATAGACCACTGTGCTCTAGGCAGCAAGGAGGATACATAAAATATGTAATGCTCACAGGAGAGAAGATATTCTCAGAGGTTTTCTGGAAATTCTTATTTTACGTGCCTGAGGATGTTGGCTGTGTTATAATGTCCTATGGACTAATATTTTTACTCTCAAATTTTGTAGATTGTAAACAATGCGCATGCTGTTCTACTAGCTGGTGGAACACTGCAACCTATAGAAGATACAAGGGAGCGACTGTTTCCATGGTTACCCCTGTCTCAATTGCATTTCTTTTCATGTAGTCATATCGTGCCTCCTGAGAGTGTTTTGGCGGTAGCAGTTTCACGTGGCCCTACTGGCCAGTCTTTTGATTTTAGCTACAGCTCCAGATCTTCATCGGCAATGGTGAGTTTTTTTTTTGCAGCATGAGTTTGTATTTCTTGCCGTGCCAACACGTACTGACCATTTCTGTATAGTGTAATATTCCAGATTGCACTATACCATCACTCTGTTTTGTTTTTCAATTATTTTGTCGTTTGTTATTCGTCTTGTCTTAGATGGCACAGTTATTTCAAATCAAGTAGAAATAAGCTTCTTCTTTTTTTCACTATCTCATGTTACTTTCTCTGCCTTTTGTATTTTCAACAAACTGTTTTGATGATGTTTGAGTAGACCATGTCTATGGTTTGAATGTGCAGATACAGGAGATGGGGCTATTACTATGCAATTTGGTGATAGTTGTTCCAGAAGGAGTTGTTGTGTTCTTCTCCTCTTTTGATTATGAAGCACAGGTCTATGATGCATGGAAGGCTTCAGGCATCCTGGAAAGGATAATGAAGAAGAAGCATATATTTAGAGAGCCACGGAAAAACGCGGATGTGGATTCTGTTCTCCAAAAATACAAGGAAATGATAGATGCATTGTCTAAGAGGGATTCAAACGAAAGCAAAGCATCTCAGACCGGGGCTATACTCTTTGCTATTGTTGGTGGTAAAATATCGGAAGGTATCAACTTAAGTGATGGGATGGGTCGATGTATAGTCATGATTGGACTGCCCTACCCTAGCCCATCTGACATTGAATTGATCGAGAGGGTGAAGCATATTGAAGGACTAGGAGATTCAAATTCCATAAAAAGTTCCAAGATATGTAAAGAATTTTCCAACGGAGATGTACAGGCTGGCTTTGAGATCCTAAGAAGTTGCAGGAGAGGGAAAGAGTATTACGAAAATCTTTGCATGAAAGCTGTTAATCAGTCAATCGGTGCGAACTAACTTGATATATTATCCTTAATACAACTAAGGTTTGATTAACATGAGTAAAGTTAGGTTCATATCTAACCAATCTAGGCTATTTGCTTTCAAAGATTCAGCATTAGCTAGTGGCTCTTGAAAAATAAATGCCTTAAGTTACATTTTACAGTTGCTTCCTTTAAATTCAATGATTCTTAAATCAATTCCCACCAACACACATACACATAAAACTGGCTCTGAGGATTTGTTTGTTTCTGAGATTTTGTATCTTACCTTCAGGGTTGTCTTTGATATATGTAATTGTGTATTCTAGGTAGAGCGATCCGGCATGTAAAGGACTATGCTGCCATTCTATTGGTCGATTCTCGGTATGCATCAAGTTCCACAAAAAGAAGCTTTTCTCACCCCGCCAATAAGCTGCCTCAGTGGATTAAAGATCGTGTTGTCTCTTCAACTGGCAATTATGGTGACGTCCACAGAAAGCTGCATCAGTTCTTCAAATTCAACAATAAAAAAGGGTATGAATAAAAACTTATAATGAACATTGTGGAGATTGAGGACAGAGTACATTACCCACTCAGTAAAATCTAAATCAAATATTCAGTCATAGGATAAATGTAGTTAGTTCAATATAATTGTATTTGCATTTATATTTTTTTTACAGCACGCCTTATTTTTTTGACCGGAAATGACTATTAATTGGTTCAAGTAAACACTTTTCTTTTGATTCTGTAATATAAAGTGAAAGTATGTCTTCTGTCGTCTCTTTTATCAGACATGACCAGACGAGTGCGACTGCGTGTGTGCGCATGATGTTGCATTCTAATGACTTTGTTGGCTTGCATATTATAATTGTTTAAGAGTTTATTACGGCTGATAATTGCTGCTAGAACTTAAGGATTAAACTAATTAAGATGATTAAGCTCTAATAGATATGATTGAATGAGTAAACTCAATGGATTTAAGACAATCTTGAGGCTGCAAGTTTAAGCATATGAGTTTGTTGGAAGGGTTCATAACATGCGTTGAGTCCACTACATGACAGTGACTAAACAGAGCAGGAATTAATAGACATCTTATCCTTTTATCAACTGAGCCTTTAGTACCAAACTCATTGCATATTGGGGACCATGAAGCTTCTTCATATAAATGTGATGGAGATTTTACAGCTACAAAGCTTATGAGTTCGATAACAAATTAAAGATCGAAAGCACCAAACTAACGAGCCTCGAAAAAGCCGAAGAACCCTATAATTAGGATCGGGAGTTGAGAATTAATCGGCTTTTAGTCTAAATAAGGATCGATTGCATATTAATGGAAAAGCAATTTAATGAAATGTAACATGTTCCTTATTATAGTAGGACATACCTCTTTAATAATTTGATGAGGACCATTTTCTTCATGGGCCCTCATTGTAGGAAATTAGTAGAAACAATTAAGGAGTGGTTGGAAGTAAAGACAATTGAACTAAGCTTTTAGCAATCCACTATCTTTAGCTTTGCATCTTAATCAATATCTCTGCACTTTACACAACAAGTGGTCAAAAACAAGATTTTTATTAATTATCACGGGAACTTAAGGCTCTTTCTCTCTGTTTATCTATTTTTTAAAGGTTTCAATAGATAGAGAGAGAACAAAAAGAAGAAGTGAAAGCAGGGACAGAAATTTTTTTCATCATCTTAGACTGCCTTTGTCTTTAGGTAACAGTAGGGAAACTTGAACTGTCTCCATCTCTCTTTGCTGTATATTGGAAGCAATATTGGGAGAAGAAAGTAAGAGTTCTGTCTTCTCTTGCAAAGAGATTGAGAGGTAAACAAAGTCTTTTGCTTGTTATTACCCACACTACAGCCACAAATGCTGCTAAACGAAACCATCGATAAAACCAGGAATTTCGTTTTCAAAACCATTGGAAACCTCAAGTGTGTATTATTTGAAGGGTATCGAAAGCTTCCCAAATCTCTTTCCTTGAACCCCTTCTCTTGCAGCCGTTGCAACCTGAAAAGTCATCCAACCGATCAATTCTACTCCGATATCTTTGATGAATGGGAGCCTAATACAAATAAGGCGTCCACCGGAGCTTGTAACAGTATGGTGACAAAAAAAGAGCCAATGAAGCAAGAGGATGAAAATAGTTCAATTGTGAAATTTGAAAAACGAAGTCCCGGGAGGAGCAGACAACAATGGAGCATTAATGAAAAGAAAAATAGAGGGAGTGTAAGGAAAGGAGATGAGTCATGTTCTAAGAATGTGAATAAAGGAAGCAGTGAGTTGGCACAAAAGATGAAGGACTTGGATATGATTGATGGGGGTGATTTGGAACAAGTGCTGGACATAGAAGAAGCAATTCATTACTATTCTCGCCTTAAAAGCCCGGTTTACCTTGACATTGTTGACAAATTCTTCATGGACATGTACTCTGAACTCTCTGTTCCAAAGGCTTCAATCAGCAGCGTCAATAATTCAAAGCGAAGATTCGGCTCAATCAGATTGTAGATTTTCCATCTAAGTGAGTTTTTTGTTTTCATCTCTTTTTTGTGCATATCGATCAATTGTATAATTTTTCTTCCTGCATTACTTCTCTTACTTACTGTTTCTGCGTGAATGTGTGTTTGTTATTATTGGATTATAATTTTTGAGCTCTGTATACGTTTCGTTAATTTGTCGCCTCAGCATATCTGTAATCATCTCCACAAGATAAGAAAGTTCTGAACAAAAATGAAAGAGTTCTGCTGTTTTAAGCATCTGAATTCTGATCATTCCAAAATACTTCAAAAAATCGCTTAAACTGGTAAGACGAAAATGCAATTGACATAAAAGCACAAAAGAGCATATGCTACTTTCTGAACTAGTAGTTCAGCCTCTCAAAACATCCCTGACCGTTTCTCTAATGGATTAAAAGAAGAAAATGGTTTCTCTCATGCCACTTTTGAACAATTTAGCCGGATCTGACCCAATGGTGCCGTTAAAACTTTGAGATGGGAGAGCTTCATCATAGCAAGGGCAAAGTCTCGGCGGAACAAGGAGGCATCTGAAGCATATGCTCTGACCCAATTCCTAGTTTCTTCCCCTAATGTCAGCTGTTGATCTGCATAGAGTATTCCTTTACCTCGCAAGAGATTATGATAGTATAGGGACCCAAAAGCTGATCCAGGTTTATCATAGTCCATAGCCATTCCTGGTTCACTGGATGAGAAAGATGATTGGCCTTCATGAGCAGATGATTTATTACTCCGTTTACATTTTGATTTCAAGAGATATAGAAATCCCTTATGCAGAGATGGATCAGGTTCTTTAGCTCCCCTGAAGTTGTGGAGACGATTTTCAAAAAATTTACAGTGAATCGTTCCGATGCTGTGAGCACCTGAATATAATGAATTCGAGACAGACAACATCCAATCAATCACTTGGCAACACGATACTGAATTCAACCATACAATAGGAAAGAGTTAGAAGCCTAATAAATCAGTGAACACAATTTCTCAAAGAATTAACTCGAACCCATTACATCTCAATGTACCGAACCGGGTATGACAGCATGGACTATTATAGGTTTTCAACAGAACATTCAAGAAAAGTAGGTTTAAATCTAAAGTTTCACTGTGTTTGTTTCCGAAAAAAGGGGGATTTTGAACTCATATTGAATAAGCTAATATGTAATGTTTAAGGAAACAGGTATTGAAAGTCAAAAGGGGAGAAAAGTGAAAGTACCAAGGAGGCTGACAGTTTCTCTTTCATCAAAACCCCTTGATGTGAAGGCAAAAAGGGTGCGTGTTAGATCATCATTTGGGGAAGGAAGCTCATCTGTGGCAAGGTCGGGAAATGAATTCGAACTGTCTCTCCTACCCGTATATAGAGGATAAAATGGACCACCTGCCTGGATTCCATATATTCAGAAAACTTCCTGTTACGAACTTGCTTTGGAATTGAGAGTGAGAGAGAGAGAAAGAGAGAGAGAGAGAGAGAGAGAGAGAGAGAGGGAGAGAGAGAGAGAGAGAGAGAGACCAAAGAGACGCTATCTCTGGCTGCCAAAACAAGAATATCAGAACAAGAAACAGTTCCAGGACAAACTGCTTCAAGCTCTGATTTGATTATGTCGATTATTTCAAATCCTTTTAAGGATTCATTAGGAGGAGACTTTTTCTCAGAATCCATTCCATCAGCATCATCAAGTAAAACAGAACCATCACACCCCTGCACAATTTTCAATCACTAAGCGTCCGGAAAATTAAAAATCACATTGGATGACAAAAATATCACTACCTCATTGAAGAAATCAGCTTCAAACATCAAGAAATTGAAGAACCAGATTAAACTTAACATAATTCAAAGAAATGAAGATAAATATAGAGGATACAGACCAAACCCAGAACAAAGAAAGCAATAAATAAGAAAAGCATGTAAAAAAGAACCAAATATCACATGTAAGAAAGACCTCAATGAAGCAATCATGAAAGACGAGGCGAAGGAGAGCGGGAACCACATCAGGCTGAACTTTGTACAAACGGTGAACAACGGCTCGGATGATAAGCTCGGCATTTGGGCAAGACTTGTGGTAGAAATCATATTGAAGCAAACTAGAATCATCGACTTCACTCTGTCTTGCATAAGAAACAAACTGAGATTGTGATTGCGACGGGTTTGATAAAGGCGAATTCAACGAAGAAGACCAAGTGAAGTTGCTAAATCCGTTCTTGGTTTCTGCGTTTTGGTATTTGAGAGAGACCCAAATGCAGAGAAAAAGAATCAGAAAGCTCAGTTTTCTTATTTCAAAGACTGGTCCTACCATCTTCCTCTCTATTTCTTTGTTTATTGATTCTTTTTGAGCTCTTGAGTTATAAGAGTAAAGGTGAAAATGGAGGATGAGAAATTGTACAGGTCAAGATGGCGGGAAAGAAGATACACGAAATGGCTGAAATGCCCTTCTACTAGTTTGGAGTTTGTTATGGTAGTTAAGATTTTGTTTTTGTTTTTTTTTTGTTTTTTAACAAGTTACAATATTCATTAAAAAGATTATGACTCAAAACCATCACTTCCAAATTTAATTGTACATAGATTTAACTAATTTGTTGAAGATTGAGTAATATTTTTTTTGTGTGATTTAAACTTCAATTTTGATTGAAATTGTACATAGATTTAAGCTAATTTGTCGAAGCTTGAGTAATTGTGTGTGATTTAAGCTTCAATTTTGATTCGGTGAGTAGTAAGTGATCTTTTATTTAATAATAATGACTAACGAGTTTTAAATCAGATGTCAAGATTTACGTTTTAAAAATTAAAGAAATATGATGGACGTTTTTAAAATTTTAGATTCAAGGATCGAATGATCTAAAAGTCAATGAGTAACTGAAACATTTATTTAATAAAAAAATAAAAGAAATATATTTTTTGAAAGCGTTCTAAGTTCAGATGTTCTCTCTTAACTATTAGTATTAGCATTGCGATGATGATTATATATATATATATATGTGTGTGAAGCTAAGGCTCATTATAATTTCAAACCTTAGTAATGCATATAAAAAATAGTCAATGAGAGAGCTAGAATATTCCAAAAGCATATTACTAATGTACAAAACTTTTGCCTGGCAACTTATGTCACCTTACCAAGTTGAGATTAATAATACTTGGTTTTAATGTGTATCAAATATAGTGCCCAACTCTACTTTTTGTTTGCCTCCTAAATTTCGAACATTTTTCATTAATACAACACCAATCTCTCTTTTAAGTTACAAGTCTTGCATATATCTATTAACCGTAATCAAAATATAAAATTTTACAAAATATTTTTTTTCTTTTCAAAAAATTCTACTATATCAGAAAATAATATATCTTTATTATCTTATGTGAAGAGTGAAGTAATGAGTTTTCATTTATTTTTCATATGATTTAATTATACATGTGTCTTAAAGCTTAAGAACTTATTTGTTTATCTTTTATTAAAATATGAATAAATTTTGTATTTTCTATAGGGTTGGAAAACCGAGTTACGTAAATATCTAATAACTAAACATTTTTGTGCAAGTAACTCCTAATAATTACAATATTTTTTACCGAAAAAATGTATGGAAAAGTAGTGATTGAATAAAGAAAGGGTTATTTATAATTCTACACTCTTTGTACATTATTTTTATAATATTTTCTCAAAATTTAGAATTTTACACTCATGACCCACCACAATCAACATCAACACAACTTAACTCTCTATTTCCTCATCATTTGTTTCCATTCTCCATGCAAAAATCACGTCAATTTATACCTACTCCCCCACACTCTAAGCTCTCATTTGTCCTTGGGTTCACTATTTCTTCAACAAAACATCATTCTTCTTCTTCTACTTCTCTTTGTTTCGACCAGACTAAGTTACAGTGGCAATGGATTCAACAATTTGACCATTTTCACTGAAGCTCTGGAGTACCGTAATGGGGCGGAGTGTCCCGTTTTGACTAGCATAGAAACGGTGTCCTCTAATGATCAAACTTTAGTTCACATTGCGATAACTTTAGACTTTGAGTACCTTCGAAGCTCCATGGATGATCGTTCATTCGGTCATTAGAAACGCTATGTGCTTAGAAAACGTCTATTTCGACTTCATTGCGGTGGAGTTTGACTGGGCGAGTCCTCGGGTCCTTACCCAGATTGTCCGCTCGACTTTCCTTTCTCTCAATTTCAAGGTCTACATTTTAAGGGAAGACAATGTAATAAATCTAATCCGGTGAATTTGCTGCATTGGAGTGGAAAAGGGAAGCCATGGGTGAGACTACACCTTGGCCATTTTGATTATGAATTCTTATACACTTCTTTAGATTATAAGTTTTTTGTTGATTGGATATGTTTGTTGATTGAGATTCAAGTATGTATAAACTGATTAGGGGTTCAATGTTGATTACTGTGTGGATGATGTCAATTTCTATGTCTAGACTGCTCACTAACGAGAGACAATATGACTACTTGAATGGTTCAAATAGTTATTCAAGTAGTTACACGGGTTATGTATAAATTGACAGCAACAAATAATTTGACTATCTGAAAGGTTCAAGTAATGTTTTTTTGCTACTTGAACCCTTCAAGTAGCCACACTCTCTCTGTATAACTCACTGCATGAAACAAGAGAACTACTTGAATAATTCAATTAGTCATGAAATACTACTTGATCCCTTCAAGCAGTTACATGAGTTTTGTATAAACCGAAGGCAACAAACAATTTGACTACTTGAAGGGTTCAAGTAATATTTTTTTGCTACTTGAACCCTTCAAGCAGTCACACGCTCTCTGTATAAATCATTGCAAGAAATAAAATGGCTACTTGAAGTGTTCAAGTAGTCATAAAATACTACTTAAACCCTTCAAATAGTTACATGCTCTCTGTATAAACCGAGGACAACAAACAATTTGACTACTTGAAGGGTTCAAGTAATATTTTTTGACTAATGGAAGTGACTACTTGAACCCTTCAGGTAGTCACACACTCTCTATATAAATCACTCCATAAAATGACTATTGAAGGGTTCAAGTAGTGATTTTTTACTACTTGAACCCTTCAAGTAGTCATTTTTATCTCCTGAAAAGATTTATCCGGAGAGCATGCGACTAGTTGAAGGGTTCAAGTAGTCAAAAATCACTACTTGAACCCTTCAAGTAGTCATTGAATATATGCAATTTGCATTAATTTGCTTACTAACCAAAATAAATAACTACTTAGGGGGATAAAAATAGATACACTATCTATACAAAATTCATACCATATACAAACAAAATAGATTGATAAAATACATACGAAATACATACAGTGTATAGAGACAGGTCTATAACCAACATAAATTTTCCACTATTAAACACCACTGAAGCAGTATTCCACTATTAAACACCACTGAAGCAGACTATAGAGACAAGTCTATAACCAACATAAAATTCTAGTCTATTACACATCATCTAAAGTAATTAAACAAGCTAAAACAAGGTTCTACTAAGCTAAACTACAAAAGATTACAACAATTTTAAACGCTAAACATATAATGTAAACAAGAATTTTTTTTCCAAGTGTCTGATATACTCTCCAATACTTGTATCATAATATCTATGCGTTTGAGCTCAACCTTGAGTTCTTTTAAATCATTGTCCTCGCTATTAAGTTTATTTGTTTCATTAAGAGAGTTGCACCAACTAAAATATCCACATTTGTTCTGCTCGCAACAATAATATAATCTAATTTATTTCGATTGACTCTGAGATCTTCACATCAACCGTTCTCTCACAAGTACATATTCTATTAACAAATCTCAAACCTACTTATGTTAAACCATTGACACTAGAGCTTGACATCCTGCATAAATAAGTATAGGAACATATTATGTCCTTTTGGGAAAATAAAAAACCTAAAATTCATATGAAATATGAACTTAGTCATATGGTTATCATAAACATCTAACACAAAATCTAAACTAAGTCATTCAATTGATTTTTATTACACAAGAGGCCATATATTTCAGCATCAACATCAAATAACGTTATTAACCATTTGGTTGATGCAATCGAGACATATGGTTGAGTTCAATTGCATGGAATGATATAGAGAGAAATGTAATTAAATCATGCTCCTCCCCAAGCAGAGACCAGATATGGAGTCTTAGAAAAACTAGGCTAGAGATGGAGAACCTTGTCTCTCAACTTGTAGACTTTGAAACTTAGGTTGTACTTACCCATTTTCATGGTTTTTTATTAATACATTACACTTCTACAAATCAAAAGGGAAAAATGGCTTACTCTTACAAGTAGAGAGGATAAAGAAGACAGAGATGAAGAGAACGCTCCCAACAAATGAAGTGAAAGTCGTTCCTGTGAGTACCAAATCTGAAAACCCAATAGCAGAAGATAAGTTCTCTGTAAAAACACAACAGAGACTAGGTTCCCTGACCACTGCACTCTCTAACACACCACTGAGATTGAGTTAACCGAGTCTACTTTTGGCATTTTTAGTGTACTTCGAGAACGATTTTTTTACTCTGATGACTGCGTTGAGTTTGTTGAAGAAGAAGAATGGTGTTTTTGTTGAAATAAACTAGTGAACCTCGCAGGGAAAAATGAGTGCTTACTGCTTAGAGTGTGAGGGAGTGGGTATAATATAGGTTGATGTGATTTTTGTACGGGGAAGAGAAATAAATGATGAAAAAAGCGAGAGTTAAGTTGAATTGATGTTGATCATGGAAGGTCAAGGTGTAGAATTCTAATTTTTGAGAAAATTGTATAAAAATTCTTATTCAATGTAAAAATAGTATGGAATTGCAAATAACCCTAGAATAAAATAGAGGTCGTTGTAATGGAACCGAAGTTTCTACACGGTTATACAAGTCACCGACTAATAACTCAAAGCCTTAAGAATTTCTGCCGAAACTTCTGGAACTTAGTCATCCCCCATTCTCATTTTATAGCTTCTCATTCCTCTTCCTTAACGCTCAGCAATTGAAGCCTGTTCTTGATTCACTGTTACTTGCGATCTCGTTTCAGTTTTTCTTTCATTTCTTGAATTCACAACAATGGCTGAAGACGGTGCCGTTACAGTCTACAGTGGCAGCGCCATCACCGATGCAAAGAAGAATCCCTTTTCCATTAAGGTTGGACTTGCCCAGATGCTTCGTGGCGGGGCTATTGTCGAGATTAGGAACGTCGATCAAGCCAAGATTGCCGAAGAAGCCGGCGCCTGCTCTCTTCTGGTCTCCGACCCAATCTATGAAGGTGTTCTTCGTATGCCGGATCTTTCTTTCATCAAGACAATCAAGCGGGCTGTCTCGATTCCGATAATTGTGAGAGCCCGTGTGGGGCATTTCGTCGAAGCTCAGATTCTCGAAGCTGTCGGTGTGGATTATATCGATGAGAGTGAAATTCTCTCGTTTGCTGACGAAGAGAATTTTATCAATAAGCATAACTTTGGGTCTCCATTCGTCTGTGGATGCCGAGGACTCGGTGAGGCATTGAGGAGAGTGAGGGAAGGCGCGGCGATGATAAGGACTCAAGGGGATTTATCAGGTTCCGGTAACATCGCGGAGACTGTGCGCAATGTGAGATCTGTAATGGGGGATTTGAGGATTTTGAACAACATGGATGACGATGAGGTTTTCACCTTCTCGAAGAAGATAGCAGCACCGTATGATCTTGTAGTCCAAACTAAGCAAATGAGCCGGCTTCCTGTCGTGCATTTTGCGGCGGGAGGCATTGTGACGCCGGCGGATGCGGCTTTAATGATGCAATTGGGTTGTGATGGGGTGTTTGTGGGATCAGAGATTTTCCGGTGCTCGGATCCATATAAGCGAGTTCGAGGCATTGTTCGAGCTGTTAGGCATTACAATGATCCGGATGTTTTGGTGGAGGCGAGCTCCAGTTTGGAGGATGCACTGGCGGGTCTCAGTATCAGGGAGGATAGGATTGAACAGTTTGCTCAAGATGACGCTTAGTGGTTCATAATCATGTGACATTTCTTTCATTACTTTTAAATGAGTCTTTTTTTAGTATGATTTAGAGGCTATACATGTCTGTCTTGTTGTTGTGCTCCTTTTTCTGATGAGACTGATCAAGATTTGCTAGATACTACATTACATTGATCCAATCATGAGTTGATACAGATATATGAATGAGAATTCAGTTTTACAATACGTCTTCAGGAGTACTTTTGTTTGTTTGTGTGTATATATATAAGTACAATTCAACTTTTGTGTGACAACATAAAACTACATACAAACCTCATAGACAGCCACCACCTAGCCAATATATATATATACACAATTCAACTTTATATGTGCAGAGTACAACAGAAGCAGATAAAATGCGACGCCGTGACAGTTTCCACGTTGAGAGCCTTTAGAGAAACACATCAAGCATAATTAGTGACAATTAGGCATATGATTCCTATTTCCTTTGTCTTACCGTTAATGATGTTATGGTTCTCCCCTGTTTTTTCCTCCTTAACATATCAATTATGAACTGGACCTCCATGTATGGCCTGACTTTACAGTTTGTTTTGGCGTTTGACTCTGTTTCATGCACAAATTCAGTTGCCAGTGATATAGGCAGGTTCATGCGTCTTCCATAATTTTGGCTTGCTGTAGAATAACAGAAACACCAGAAAGTGCTGCAAAAACTCTGTTATGCGGTGTAAAACTTTACAGGTTGATTAACCATCCAATGTAAAGACGATTTTCAGTGCTGGTTACCAGTTACAAAAATGACCCCATAAGCTTTCGCTTTTGCGTCTCTCTAAAATTACAGTCATGGTAAAATTTTGATTTATTTAATCATTAATCATCAGGGACTCCTAAGCATTTGAATTCTCTATAAATAGATAATTTAGGACTTGTTATTCAACAGTATAAGATGACTTATATACCCATGTCAACCAATCTCAACATCCATAGATATATATCTATACTTTTATTTATATAGATTAATCAGAAATTCATTTTTATGTTTAATGAATGAAGTCTTTTCTTCAGTTTCTGTGCCAACTTGCTGCTGTGCACATTGAATAATATATGATACTTACCCAGTGATCAAGCACAAGTTTCTTTTAGATTGGTTTCTCCTTTTCATTGTTTCCATTGTTAAATAAACATCTCAGAGATAACTCATAGGCAGAAAATATAGCTCCATTAACCAGAAACGCTCTAGCAACTGCAGTTCCCAGTCCTCTCCAGAGCACTCCGTATCCTTCCTCTCTTACACTCTTGCGGAAGCAATCAATAATCCCATTGTACTTCTGAGTTGAAAACTGTGATTGAGCTTGTAGTCTTGTTTTCAGAACATCTAAGGGATAGCAGGAAAGCCAGCTGGCAACTCCCGCTAGCCCTCCGGCTACCAACATTGTCCTCAGGCTCTCTTGGCCACTCTTTCTACACCCCGGGTGAAGCTGCTCTCTCACATATTCGTATGTCCAGAAGTAGAAACCATGAGCTGGAGCATCTCTAAGCATAGTAATGGTCAGACCTCGGTACAATCCCTTCAAACCCTCTGTTCTATAGATGGTTTTTGCTACACTTACGGGACCTCGGAGAGGAACCGATTCATTCAGTTCTGCATACCTTGTGCTCTGTAGTTGAAGGCGGATCTTTACTAGTTCTACCGGGGAGAGCAAAAGGCTCTGTAGAGCTCCGGTACCTACTCCTCCAAGAGCTACACCTTTGTAGGAAGGAGGATCTTGGGGAGACACGGATGAGTCAAATGATCTAGAGAAGACGGCATATATCTGGAAAACCATGGCATTCTGATGCATCCACGTAGGAATTTATCAGTTCTGTAGGAATAACCATAAGACACAGCTATCTTACAACTACGATATTAAGGTAATATTAAACTTGGGTTTACAAAAATTGTTCTTTTTAAAGAACAGTTGCCCAGCAACTCTGAAGTTTCAATTACTCCTGAATAATAGACAGGAGTTCTCACTTGTTCTCTGGCAAAATAGCTACTTTACCTTGAAATGAAATTAGATACATGGAACAAAAAATTGACAGTAAGATTTCACAGCTGAGAAATGCTATGGAGGTTCTCGGTGCTTTTACAGTATGAGCTATGAGAGTTTACAAAGCGTGACATCACTCATTCGCATCATAATATGTATCCTTCTTTTTGCTTCTCTGTTTACAACTTATGCGTGACGTGTGATATCAATGTTTTTTTATGTTAAGTAAGAACGGATGGAATATGCATAAAGAAAGAAGAGAAGACCTGGAAAGTGACGGAAGCCAAGGGAGCAGTCATGCCTCTGTAGAGGCCAGTAGGGCCTTCGGTGGCGATAACATTGCGAAAGATGGAGAGGGCTGAGCCTGAATGCGAGTGTTGTTGACGGATACGAAGAGTATCAAGTGGATATCCTGATACTATTCCTGCTATTCCTCCAAACCCTCCTGCCACAAACTCTTTTCCCCAACTAGTCGCTAGAAACTCTGGCCAAAAATCCATTACTTCCTCACACCCATTCCCCACCTTTTGGCAATCAGCAAAACTCTCTCTCTCTCTCTCTCTCTCTCTCTCTCTCTCTCTCTCTCTCTCTCTCTCTCTCGGCGTCTTTATCGGCAAATCTAAAGCTAGAGAATACGTCTTTCTGCTATACCCGGCCCTTCTTCAGTCTCCCAAGCTGCAGTACTATGACCCTATGAAGTAGTAAATAATACGGTTCATAAAAAGCCCATTTTACTTCACAAATCAGTATTTATATTCACCTCACCTTCCTTCCGTTACAAAGACGAAGTATTTATATTCACCTCACCTTCCTTCCGTTACAAAGACGAAAGAATAGAAACTGAAACAAAACTTTGGGGGGAAAACCCAATCGGAAGCCAAAAGCCACAGAAAAACAACGTTCTTCCCTTGTGTTTTCTTTCAACAAAAAATGGCCACCGTTGCTACCTTGTGGAAGTAACCCACCGTTGCTACTTTGTGGAAGTAACCCACCGTTGCTAAAGGACCAGTGGCTCGTTCCCACGTGGACCAGTCATTAACAGAGTAGTGGATGCAGAGGCCAACTTTTTAGAAATGTGAGGCCACCCAATCTGAATCAGTTTCAGTGGGTGAGTCATGAAAGAGGATGTGATTCAGTTATGGATTTGGAGTCTTATGGAAAGGTTTGGTTGCGGACGACGACATAATCATATTAAATCACGAGTTTTTTTGCATGATTATGTCTGAGGAAAAATTATTTTATAAAATTATACATTATCAGCACTTCCTAACTTCATGTTTTCGTTCCCTTTATTTTTTATGTTATTTGTTTCTCATTGTTCTTCTTACACGTTAGATCATACACTCTCTCTTCATTTTTCATCTTCATCTCTCTTTCATTTTTTTAGAAATTTATTTTCTCATAAACCCATTTTTGTTTTTGATTTCTTAATACTTTATTTGCTTCATGATTTTACAATTTTTTTATTTTCTAATGAAAAAAAAGTAGTGGGCAATGGGTACATGATGATTACACGTCACAGTGCAGTCATCGTGTACTCATTGTCCACTATGTTTTCTTCATTAAAAAATGAAAAAGTTGCAAAATCATGAAGCATGAATGAATCAAAAATGAAAATGGGTTTAGGAGAAAATGAGTTTATGAAAAAATGAGAGAGAGATGAAGAGAGAGAGTATGGCCAATGTGTAAGAAAGACTATGAGGGAAAAAAGAGAAAAAATGAAGAGAATGTGGGTCCGGAATTAGGGAGTGCACAAATTACTGAAGAGTTATAATTTTACAAAATATTTTTCATAGGATATAGTCTAACAAAAAACCCTTAAATCTTAGTATAAATGTCTTAGATTTTTCTGAGAAAAAAAATATAATTTATACATTCCATTCCACAAATTCATCATACAAGTATGACATCCTATGTTTAAACACAGAGATCCTAATCTCTATCCTTCCAGAGAGCAAAAATACAAGTGGATTGTGAAGGTGGCCTACACTGAAAACAGACTCTCTATCAAACAATCAGAGAGAGTGAAGTTAGGTCAGATCTGAACTTTCAATCAGATCTAAACATATCAAATTTGTCTCAATTACTTTTATATTAAAATATTAATTTTCTTTTTAGTTTTTTTTATTTTTTCATTAATGAATCTCATTTTTTCAGATTTGATTTAACGGATTAAATTTAACTTTTATCTCTATTGTTGAATGGCTAACGGCAGAAAATCTGATCCCACACTGACATGATGCTAGAGCTGGACTGGATTTGTTTTGTTATAAAAAGAAAGGTTTATCATTGTACGTTTGTTAGGCAGAGTGACATCAATTTCCACAGTCTTTGTAAGAGCTTTTGATGGCCGTTTGCTTAATAAAGAAATCCCTTTGTAATCATATTTTAGATCCCATGAACCTCAATTGTCCTTTCATGGTTACCACTTGAATCACTTTTAGTTGTCGTTTTTAATGTCAATATCACACATCGTCACCCACTTGCATAATATATTCCAGTCATTCTATGCTAGATATTACATAAATGATATAACTAGTAGAATTTCAATGATATCTTGTTATGATTTTAATTTTCTATTATAGATTTTCAGTTGATGTGTAATGAGCGATCTAGTCTATGGATAAATAAGTCTGTGAACGTGAAAATTATGTCTGAAAAGATGAACAATAACCACCTTAGGTCCACCTCAGGAAGGTGACAAAATGCATTTTCTCTAAGATTGGTGAGAACTTTAAAGTGTAAAATATTCTCTTAGTCTGACATATGTGTGTGTGAAAGTGATGATCCCCATAATCATGTAAAGACCCTTTTTATAGATAGGGTCATATAGGACCAGTATTATTCTATCATTTTTAGTGATCAAACCCACTTATAAAACGTGGCCACGCCAAAAACGTAGTCACACTCATAAAACATGATCACCGTCTATAAAACTTGACCATATTTAAACGCCCTCGACTAGTCATGCCTACATGACATTGAGTAATCGTAAAACTTATAACGAACATAACCAACTCCACAAAGGTGTCTAGAAGAGGACAATGCTTCCACATGTATGACATCACACACGCCATGATTATGGGTAGATGGCTAGGCAACTTTACCAGCCTTTGGACTCCTCAAAGGTGGCGTGCTGGGTTAACTACCCCAAAGGCGACAATTCACGCCTCTAATCCTTTCTCTAACAGAAGACGACACATCTAAAGCACCAAAGGTGGTCATACTCTTCACGGAGCTTTACCTCTCTTAGTATGACGTAATCTTGTCTTAATCCTACCAGATCATAGCCTTTAGATTGTTTCCAGGCAAAGAATGACCCTCAAGCCTTTGTTAGTAAGCTCAAAGGTGGCTTGCAACAAAACATATCGTGATATTGGGCTCGTCGTCTTTATAGGTTCAAGGGCATCCCTTACAAGCATAATCATTGGGTACACCTGATAAGTGCTTGAAATGCACTTGAATTGTCTAAAATTATCAAATTAAATTAGATTTTAAAAATATTGTGATTGATATAAAAATATTGTGATTCAAAAATAGTTAATTTAAATTATTTTTCAGGAAAATAAGCAATTAGACTAAGATTGCAAATAAAAGAGATGGAAGTTCATGAGAATAGCCCAAAAAAGGAGCCCAAGTGAAGAGTTCAAGTAAAAAACCAAGCCCAACCCGTGAAGAGCCGTCTTCTCCTTTCTCCGTCACGTGTTGCGCTTTGTAGCATCCGTAATCCATAAGCCGCCCATTCCTCTTTCTCTTCCAAAGGGTCCCACTTACTTTATTGTTGACCAATCAGATTCTAACACATCACCAAACCATTACTTTCTTGTCTCCCAGGCGAAGCACTACCTTGCCACCACGTGTCCCTCTACGTCTCGAAAGCTCTCCGTTGGTGAATTAAACGACGACGCATGTCGGCTTTTTGGCTTCCTTTGATTAAATAGCTTAAGGTCTTTTTGGAGGGGTATTTAGTGTGTAACTCTCCAAACTGAGTCATTTTAATTGTTTACTTCATTTCTACATTTTTTTGTAATATTTTTATTTTATTTTATAATATTTTGGCAACCTAAAAATACTATAAATTGGGGGTCTTGCCTTATGTTATAAATGAAGTTTTTATTTAATAAAATTATAATGAAATTTAGTCTATCTTCTTCTTTTTCTTGTTCTTATTTTTCTCAAACTTTCTTTTTAGAATTTGTGAGAAATGTTTAGCAAGATAGGCAAATTTCATTTTGTAAGGTTAGAGATGAAATTATATGTGTAGTTTTTTATTTAGATTTTGATTCTTAATGTTCTTCAAGTTTATAAATTTGAGTATATCATATTTCTTCTATCTTTTTCTTCAAATTATTTGTTAATATAATTGTGTTGTCAATTTCATATAAATTTAGTCAAGCTCTTTTTATGTGAAATTTTGCATGATATAATTTTATTGAAAAAATTGTATTTATTTTATAAGTAGTTTTTTTTTTTGCAATATTACCTAAGTAATATTGTCATTTTTAGATTTCTTGTAAGATGATCTCATTTTCACATGTGCTAAATGTAAGAAATTGATTTAATCAAATGCGTTAGTTTTTAAAATATGTTCTTTAACTCTTTATTTTTCAATTGATTATTTGGGATGTGAAAATTTCAATTGATTAATTTCTTGAATCAAAATCCAAATAGGTAAATGAAATATATAATGGATTCTCGTCACATTACCACTTTTTATCAAATCAAATTTTTGTATTTTAGAATATCTTCTAAAAATCATTTTCAGCATCAAAATTAAAATTTCATTCTCTTTTATTTACTTTATTTATCTCTAAAATCACTTGTCTAACATCTTTGTTTACTTATTTTTAGTTACCTCCTCGTGGATATAACCGCCCAATCTACACTACATCGATCGCTTTGTCTCAACAAGTTTGGGTGTAATCAACGTTGCCTTTATACATTTAAGCGACGTCCCTTACAAGAGTGTTCACATTCATCCTACATCAGTCTCGTAATGCCATATAGGCACCAGCTAGGTTTTTTTTAATGCCACGTAGGCACCAGTTGAGTCTTCCTTTGAGTGTCGCGTGTATCTATCTGACATGTCATTCATATAGGTATCTCACTATTTACACATTGTTTTAGAATGCCGTTTGGGTAGACCTTATTTAGGACTACAATCATCTTATAATTTTATCGTAATTGAACTAATATGTTTGTTCAAAGTAATCATTAAATTCGATAATAATCATTATTTGTAGGTAATCCTTATTGTCTTATGAGGTGGCAATTGAATTGATTCCAAAAAGGGAAGCAATTCAGAATTGCTAACAATCGAGCACCTTAATGGTAAAGTCAGGATCAATAATGCCGTCATAGGAGCCACGTTGATGATGTCGAAGTCTCCAATGGCACCACGGAACCCATTTGATGGCTTCGAGATCAACGACGGTGGCAGCGCAAGAACCTCATCGATGATGTTAGAATCGTTGATGATGACACATGAACTCCATTCATGATGTTTGATCTCCGACGGGAAAACTATTACCCCGTTGATGGCGCCAGGATCATTGACCACGTAATGGGAACCACGTTCACGATGTCAAAATCGTTGTTTATGCCCCTGGAACCCCGTTGGTGGCGTATGACTCACTAATGGCAATACATGAACTATGTTGATGATATTGGGATCGTCGATCATGAATCCTGTTGAGTGTAATATACTTTAAATATATATATGGCTAAAATGTAAAACACACCCTTACATTTAGATTAAAATGTAAATTATACCCTTGCATTTTTTTTCATATTTTTATACCCCTATACTTTGACCCAACTGTAGAATATACTCTTCCATTAGAATTTCTATAACAACATAACCATAAAAGGCACGTGTCACTCACATGCCAAACTTCTGTTCATAGACCGTTAGCACGAAGTTAAGTAAAATGAATTTTAATTTTATGTTTGAGGATTTGGCAGCAGAAGGCTTACCTTCGACGAGCGTCGGTCAGCTTAGAAGATAGTCACGCAGGACCTTGAACTCAGACGTTTGAAATCCACCAGCAACTAACAGATTAGGCCATGGAAGACAGTTTTTTCTTGCGAGAAAGAGTTGAAAACCACAATCGCATCTCTAATTTCATGAATCTAGTTAATCTTCTTCTTGAAGGGTTCAAATAGTTATAAACACCTACTTGAACCCTTCAAGTACTCAACCTTCCCATTCTCCTATTTTTTGGACGTAAAAAATGGCTCAAATAATTACCCAATTGCTTACTAGCAGAATAAAAATAACTACTTGAAGACTTTCAAGTAGTCATAAACAATTATTTGAACCCTTCAAGTAGTCCCCTAGTGTTTAAGTTACTAACTGACAAAATAAAAAACAACTACTTGAACTCTTCAAGTAGTCACCTGATGTATAGGTTGTTGACTGAAAAAAAGAACAACTACTTGAACCCTTCAAGTAGTCAAAATTAACTATTTGAACCTTTCAAGTAATCACCTGATATCTGGGTTACTGACTGACGAAAAAATAACTACTAGAAGGGTTCAAGTAGTTATAAAAAACTACTTAAACCCTTCAAGTAGTCATAAAAGTCTACTTGAACCCTTCAAGTACACAACGTTCATTTTCTCCCATTTTTGGATAAAAAAATGCTTAAGTAATTACCCGCTTGTTTACTGACAAAATAAATATAACTACTTGAAGTGTTCAAGTAGTCATAAACAATTACTTGAATCCTTCAAGTAGTTATTTTTTATTATACCAGTCAACAACTCATACACCAAGTGACTACTTAAATGATTCAAGTAATTATTTATTACTACTTGAACCCTTCAAGTAGTTATCTTTTGTTTTGTCAGTTAGCAACCCACACACCAGATGACTACTTGAATGATTCAAGTAGTTATTTTTTTACTAGTCAACAACCCAGACGCCAAGTGACTACTTGAACCCTTCAAGTAGTTATTTTCATTCTACCAGTAAGCAATCGGGTCATTATTTGATTCCTTTTTGCGTTAAAAAAATAGGATAATGGAAACTTTGAGTACTTAAAAAGTTCAAGTAGTTGTTTATAACTACTTAAACCCTTCAAGTAGTTGTTTTTTATTTGTCAGTCAGCAACCCAAACACCAGGTGACTACTTGAAATGTTCAAGTAATTATTTATGACTAGTTGAAGGGTCAAGTAGTTATTTTTTTTGCTAGTCAACAACCCATACATCAGATGACTACTTGAATGGTCCAAGTAGTTGTTTACGGCTACTTGAACTCTTCAAATAGTTATTTTCATTTTGTCAGTAAGAAATCGGGTAATTATTTGAGTCCTTTTTTGCGTAAAAAAAAAGAGGAGAATGAGAACGTTGAGTGCTTGAAGGGTTCAAGTAGTTATTTTTTGTTTTTCTGTCAATAACTCATACACCAGGTGACTACTTGAAGAGTTCAAATAGTTGTTTATAACTACTTGAAGAGTTCAAATAGTTGTTTATAACTACTTGAACAGTTCAAATAGTTGTTTATAACTACTTGAAAAGTTCAAATAGTTGTTTATAACTACTTGAACCATTCAAGTAATTAAATTTTATTTTGCCAAAGCAATTGAGTAATTACTTGAGCCATTTTTCTACGTCTAAAAAAAATAGGAGAATGAGAATCCGAGTGCATCTCGTTAAAGAAGAAGTAAAAGAATGAGTCTTGTTGAAGAAGAAAAATAGACCTCGTTGAAAATGAAAAATAGATCTCGCTGAAAAAGAAGAATAAAAATGGGCCACCTTCTCATTGAAGAATCATAAGGTCCACTAAAGAAGAAAAATAGATGATTTAATTGTGCATTGAAAATAGAAAAGAATATGGTGAGATTATTAATATTTAATTGAATTGTGTTAACTTAGAATATAGAATTCTGAATATATGAATAATGTGTTTTACATTTTAATTAATNATATATATATATATATATATGATAAATTTTAATCATGCTTACTATTTGCTAATAATAATATTTAGACAAGGCAAGCGACAGTATTGAGATAAACAAGCAGAATTACACATGTAGACAGAGCAAGCGGATCATGCCACTCAAGTACGAAAATAAATTCAAAATAGCAAAAGAAAATATGAGACGATCTGATCATGGGTCACACAGCAAGCTGAGTTTAAATGATAATTCTAAGACTGAAGCAAAGGCGATGAATCATCCATACACGGGAGGGAGGGAATTAATTTCCTTGAGGATCACTTTGAAATCCAACCCTACAACTTTATTAATCCAGATACGGAAATCATATAGCACAAGGTTCAGCTTAAAGTGTTTCACACATTAAACATCTTTAATAGCAATTATCAGGAAGCTAAGCCATTCTGATCAAAGGCATATATGGAGTACAATAATCTATATAGCAAATCCTTGGCGACCCCTCATTTCTTGCCACTCTTTTTCAATCCCGCACCTCCAAAGGACCCCTTCTGCTGTGCCTTGGCTTTAAGCTCCTTCAGCGCCTGTACATCAAATGAACAAAGGAGAAAATTGCTAGTTACATTTATCTCTTATGAAAGATGATGAAGGGTAAGTGATATGAAGTAACTGATCTCCTCTCACCTTTTCCTCTTCCTTCTTTTTCTGAATGTTAGCCATATCGACCTGTGCAGACAACAGGCAAACTCAAATTGAAGTCATTTTGATGGGTGAAAAGACTTCAAAGAAAGCTGCTTATCTAATTTTGAATGGTTACCAACAAAGGTTCTCCATGAATTACACAAATGAGGATCACACAAGAAAATAATAAGAATTTGTCATAGGGTCAGGAGAAGAGCAAAACCAAATAAAAATGTCAACAAAATTAAAGAGACACTCCCAGTGGCAATAGCTCCTTAAAAAACTGGCCCCTATTCTGTCAATCGATCACAATGCAAGATGAAGTACAAAAATCCGGAAATCTGATACCTCTGCAACAAATTCTTTTTTTGGTAGTAAGACAGTCATGGATGGGAATTAGTTAAGCCAAAGATAAGGACTGGCACTTTCAGCTTTTGAAGGCAGAGGCAAAATAACCATTACAGAGGTCAAAGACTCAAAAAACAAGCTGATGATTACGCACGGATTACTTCTAGAGAAGTAGTAGAGACGATAGTGGAATTACACACTAAAGCCGGCAAAGCCTGGTTATATAAATTAACAAGCGATGGGCACGAATTTCACGCAAACAGTTACCTAATACATCTTCAAACCATACTGGCAACTTCCAATCAGAATGGGAGGTGGAAACTTATTACTTCCGTCTTCACCATTCAAAGGCATTAAAAGGTTAAAATTGAATAAAAAACTAATCTCAACAGCCAAAAATATTTAAGGCTGACGAGTTACAGCGCATTTCAACAAGATAAAAAACACCATGAAAAGTCTCCATCCAAGCCAAGCCATGTAAAAGAATCACTGTAAGACCTAATAATGTTTTATTAGTACCGTTTCTTTACCTTTTTCAACACAGATGCAAGTTCAAGATCCCCAAAAAACAAAGCAAGATCAATCCAGGTAGCAAAATACATGTGTGTAAAATTTTCACTTTACTACCAGCTTAGATAGGTAACAAATCCTGCCTAACAATCTATCAGCAGATCATGTAATAATCAGTATAAAGTACAATTAAAACAATACCTCATCGTATTCTTTCTTCTCAGCCTTCGGTTGCTTCAGAGGCTTGGCTTTTCCACCTACGGAATAACAACAAATTCAATTGAACCCCGGATCGCAACAAATAAGATACTCCTTTATCTTTTCATTGATTTAAAAGGAAGATTGGAGAAATTTAAAGAAATCAAACAAGGGAGCAAAAAAGCCTGGGGTTCCAAAGAAGGATTGATAGTACCTTGCTTGGACGACATGGCAGAGAGATCTTGGGGCTAGGGTTTGGTCTGAATAAGGAAAGAAGACGAGTCCCCGACCCTTACACAATAGCTTAGAGCGTCGAGTGGTGTGCAAGTTGATAGGTCAGTGCTATAAAGAGCTCGCACTTGCACGTGCTAGGAGCATGATCATTTTTCTTTGAATGGTTTTAATTTAATAGTCCTTCCCAAACAAAAATCACGTTAAAATTCAAAGGCCCCACTTGAGAGAAATCACTTCTTCCCAAATTAACCCTTCACTTTCAAAATAAAAATGCTCACCTCATTATTGGGGAAAAAGGTAACCATTCTCTCTCTTTCTCCTTCTAACGCTCATGCTTCTCTATCTTATTTAGTATTATTGAATCTTCTCAACTTTAAAAATTAGTTTGAAAAGTGAGACTTTCTCTAATACTTATAAACTGATTACTGGTTCATTCCACGATTAATGTGGGATAACCCCAACAATTTTCTCGTCACACATCAGGTCATCTGTCGAATGATCATCAACTCCTCTATCCAGATTCATCAACTATCAGGTTTTAAGTCGGATAACCGTCAACTCGCTTCACGGGATCACCATACATTGGGTCATGAGTCAGGGAGTCGATGACTCACTTCACCTGGATTCACCACACATTAGGTTATGAGTCAAAGGCCAACAACTCACTTCACCTGAATTCGGCTGGAGATTTGTTGGATAAATTTAGATCTGGCTCTGATACTAGTGTTGGCCGTTGTTGGGTTTTTTTCAACCCTAAAAACTAACTTGAAAGGCGAGGCTTTCCCTCATACTTATAAACTGGCCACCAGTCCATTGCACAACCGATTTGAGATAACCCCAACAATCTCTACCGTGACACATTGGGTCCTAAGTCGGATAATTATCGACACGCTCCACCCAAATTCACCAACATCGGGTCCTGAATCTGATAATCATCGACTCGCTTCACTCGGATCACCATACATCGAGCCGTGAGTCGTGAGCCAATAACTCACTTCACCTGAATTCACCACACAACAAGTTATGAGTCGGAGGGCCAACGACTCGCTTCACCTAGATTGGGTTGGAGACTTGTTAGATAAACATAAACCTGACTCCGATATCGGTGTTGGGTATTATTATGCATTCTCAACCCTAAAAGTTAGCTTAAGAGACGAGATTTTTCTCACACTTATAAACTGACTACCAGTCTCTTTCACAATCGGTGTGGGATAACCCCAACATCTCTTTCTTCTACTTTTATCGTTTATGCCTCTCTCTCTCTATTCTACATCTCTCACTTCTACTTCTCTCTCTTCTTGGCGTAAAATGGAACTTGAATAAAGAAAATAAAAGATCTTGCTCGTAAACACACGAACATGTGTTTGCTCGAATGACGCTCGAGCGGACATAAACACACTGAAATCCATGAGACAAAACAAACCAAATTCTTTATTATCAAAAGCTGTTAAAATGGGCTATAATGTTCCTTCTGATAGCATACTAAACAAATCTTGATAACAAAATATTAAAAATTATAAAAAAGATCCCTAAAATTACAATATATATCTATATATATATCAAAACATTTCTCTAAACGATGGAATTTGACCGTGAATGTTCGACGCCGTAAAAAATGTGAAAATCCTTCTAGAAAGCCCAACCGCGCCTAAATATGATATTAGAGAAAAAATTACGCTTGTTTCCATGAACCCTCATTATTTTATTTCTTTTCAAGCTACTCCATAAATATATTTGTTAATTATTCTGCATCACTTTTACTCTGATCTTCTATTTCCTCACTTCTACTCCAATCTTCTGCTTCTCTCGGTCACCAATCTACTATACTCAAAGACAAAGAGCAAAGAAGAAAAACAATTGGTCAGAGGGAGAACGGCTGGGTGTGGTGGGGTTGAGGGCTGTGCCAATAAGCTACACCGTAGTCAGAAAGTTGGTCTTAGGTTTGTTCAGTGATGGGTATAGAGTAGAGGACATAAAAAACTTTGTTCTCTACTTCAGTTTGGGCAGCATCTCCTAATTTAGACTTCGGTTCTTCTTTAGAATCACTTTTTTTTTTTCTCATTTTCTAACGCCTGGGTTTGGTAAAATGTGAGCAAATTGCATAAAGACTGGCAATTGAGCTTCTGTTTCGTTGTTTTATTTTCATGTTTGAAAGTTAACACGAAGCAAGTTGTTTCTTCTCCAACGTTTCTTATTTTGAAAGTGATGGGTTAGTTTGGGAAAAAATTATTTCTCTCATGTGGGTCTGTTTGAAAGTATATGTTTTTAGTTAGGGAAGACTTAAGCTATCTAAATCGGGTCCCCTTTCAATGCTGAGAATTTTTTTCCCAACATTGATGCTCGGATTAATCCTAATCATAGGATATGGCTAGATTAATCCCAGCCATTAGATGGTTTTTAATTTTACTTTCTTTTGAAATCGGTAGAATAGGTTTCCATCTCCTTCATCTCTCCATTTTTCCCTTTTTCAACGCAAAAAATAGGGCACCCAATATCGAACGATTTCTCCTCCAACCTTTGACTCGAAGCATGATTTCTTCTTCTTCACCAAATTCTGGCTCTGTATCTTTATCGTGGTGCTCTCTCTTTGTCATCTCGGGCACGAGATTTTCAACCCAAAAGAACATGTCATTTTCTCTGCTCTACACCTGAGGCGACTACTTTTCCCTTCCCTTTCGCTTCAACCAACCTAGGGCACGCAAAGATCAATCTATCCTCCAATGTGAATGATCAATTTCTTCCTCGTCTAGAAGAAATCTGAGAAGCTTCATCGCATGTGCTCTCTTCTCTCCCCTCTCTCATACTCTCTCTGATATGATTGTTCATCCCTTTTTCCAAACAGCGTTTCGCCCTTCTGTTGTGCATTCATCCGCTTCAATAGGTCTGGGTTTTTCCATTAGGTGGTGGTCCATGTGAAGTAATTTGTGGCTTAGTCTTAGATTTGGTCCTTACATAAGGTGCTGAGCTTATTGATTCCATGCTTGATGTAGTTTGAAAAGAGGCAGAAATTTGTGATTGCCTACAAGGTATTTTTTAAAATCCCATCGCCAAAGTTTAGATTGCCTTATGTGATTGTGTAATCTTTATGATGTGATTTTGATATGCAGGTTTTCAGGTTTTTCATTCACTCTAAGGAGCCTCCGGATCTAGGATGGGTATGCTTTTAATTTTTTGTCTGTGTCTTGTTTGCTTTATTTTTTTATGTTTTGCTTTGAATTTGGGGCTCTGCTTTGTTTTTGTATGTTTTGCTTTGATTTTTATTTATTTAAATCTCTGTAAATCTATTTTGAATTTTATATTATTAGGAAAAGGAGGTTGGATGAGATATGTCTCGAAAAGTTCCAGCAACACAGTCGAACCTTTATACAGTCATGGTCATTACAAGGTAAAGTTATGTAAAACTATAGATGAATAAGTGGTCTCATTTTTATGTAAATATTTTTGTTTTTTGTCGTCGATGTTATTGGTGGTTTCATTTTTATGTGCTATGCATTGCAATTTCTCGAGGACCGGTATTTATAGGAATTAAAAGTAATCATTATCTGCACCGAAACTGTAAAACTCAGACTATTGATGAAGTATGCACTGCCTTATGTGATGTTATGTGTTTTTTATGTTTGGTTTGCATAAATTTAGATTAATTAACCAAGTTTGATAATTTTTTATCCCTTAGAAAAGTAGTGGGCGCCTACCTTTTATTTCAAGTTGCATGAAATAAAAAAGTGAATGATTTAGCATGTTGAATACATTTCAATTGGTTTAAGCCTGGATGTCTGTGATGTTAGCTGCCTCGGTAAGTTGAAAGAAAGGATTTCAAGTCTATATACATTGTTAAAACGAAGATAATGAAGACTGGTTTATAGTGTTACTAGAAGATATAGTTTCCTACCTGATACTTGTGTTTCAAATTATGTTTCCATTGAGGCACACATTACCGTTTAACTAATAAGGCCACCCTTATATATGATTTCAAGCTTGGGAACCAACTTTCTACACATTATCTTGCCATTTAGTACTGTCCCCTTTATTATAGTGTTTTTTTAACGAACCTTGAATCTTGGATTTATCCTCGTTGCAGCTATATATTTTTTCTCATGTAGTTTTTACTCTATATTGTGGGTGATTAAATGTGTTCGAGGTACCTACCCTTGTGGTGATATTTTGTCTAATCAACATGTAATTAGCTACCATCTGGAAGCTTTAGATGCTTATAACCTGACAGAGATGTTACCAACGTTGCAGAACAACCAAAGCTCATGAGTGCCTCTTTGTTCATTGTTTTACCTGTCAATTTTGACGTACCATATGTGTTTATGAAAATGAAAATTACTATCGAAGAACTTACTTGTTCTGAAACACTGTAAATACTTTTACCACTGATGTGTTAAGTAGTTTGCTTGTGTAAATATATATTTTAGGGTATATCGTTAACTTGATATCGTTAACTTGATATGCCTTTTAGGGTTACTTGATTAATTGGGGAAAGAAATCAATAAACTAAAGAGAACTAGGATACTTGATTAATTAGCAGAGTTGGATGGTATTCTGTTTTGAATGTTTTTGAGAAAGTTTGTAAAAATGATTAATTTTGGATAAAGTTCCTAGTGTTTGATTAGGTGAGGCATGTATATGTGCAGCTGGATGAATGGGAAGTATGTAGTTTTTCTTTAGTATATGATATAATTTGTGCTAAATAGTCTGGACCCCTTAAACTGGAAATAATACTTAATTATCCTCTTGATTGGGTCTTGGTTTAGACTGCTAGCTGAAAAAAGAGAGCTAGTATAAATCAAAGGACCTCTACGAAGAATACATATCAGAGATGAGAAACCATTGCAACTTGATCTCGAGGATAAAAATGATGCAGTTGAAGCAGTCATTTAAAAATCATCTTCGTCATCATTTCTCAATAAAATGGTCTATAAACATTGTGAAAGGAATTTCATGTATACACGAAGTGTGTTTTTAGAGTGTTTAGAAGGGATTTATAACAACACAAATATTTTCAATTTAATATATAGTGATACTAACGAATGAGATGCTTTTTTAAAGAAAAATTTGAATTACTTTTTCTTATATGCAGACAAGTTTTTTATTTCATAAATATATACGTATGAGGTTTGTATTGGAAATGACTAAGTACGTTAAATTTGCTACGTATATTGTGTAAATATGACTATTTTTATGAAAATGACTAAGTGTATGAAAATGGATAAGCGTGTGAAAATGACTAAGCATGAAAATGATTAAGCGTGTCAAAATGACTAATTGTATGAAAATGACTAAGTGTGTGAAATTGACAAACATGTATATGGAAATTGACAAGTGTGTGAAAATAACCAAGTGTACAAAAATAGTTAAGTGTATCAAAACACTTCTGTGAAAAGAGCTACCATGTGAAAATGATTAAGTAAATGGAAATAGTTGAGTTCTATCAAACACGTACATGAAAATGACAAAGTATAGAAAATTCTTAAGTGCATGAAAATATGGTTAAGTGATAAAACAAGTACATAAAAATGACAAATGGTGAGAAAATTACTAAGTGAATGAAAATTGTGAAGTGCATGTGAGAAAATTGTAAAAATGGCTAGATTTATGTGAAAAATATCTTAGTGCATGAAAATATGGTTAAGCATGTAAAGATGACTTGGTGTGTAAAAAATGATCGGGTGTAGCAAAACAACTACATGAAAATGACAAGTATATGAAAATGTGTGAAAATGACCAAGTGTGTGAATATATAATTTATCAACTATGGTAAAGTATGTGAAAATGTCTAAGTGTATGAAATGATCAAATGTGTGAAAATGATTAAATGTACGAAAATATTTAAGTGTGTGAAATTGACTAAGTTATAAATATTACTAAGTATGTGAAAATGACACTTAACAATTGGAGTCATTAAATTAGCGCTTGAGAATAAAGAATAAACTTAAAAGAAAAAAAAATAAAGGAGAAAAATTTGTACCCTTTTTTTAATGCTTTTTACTCCATCACTCGTCTTGCTACCATCCCACTGTAGCAGACAGGATTCATGCAAAATTATTTTCAACATGACTAGGCTGCTATTACAACCCTATCATGTGGACAAATTTGTGAAAGTCTTAGCACTACTACCTTCCCCTCTGTCTAAATTCTCCACCTAAGCCAGCATGCACAATTATAAGGAACACTGAAGTCAAACATAGACTATGTGCCATTCTCATAACAAACAAAACAAAAAAAAAACACCATGAAGAACATTGGAGCCGAACCTGTCTGCAGAGAGAAGAGCCGAAAAAATAAGCTACGCTATTTTGCTTGGATGGCAGCGACAAAAAAAAAAGAAAAGAAATGGTGACCCACGATGAAGCGCAGACTTGGTTGGAGAGAGAAGCGAAAAGCACAGTGCATAGAGCCACACCGTGATGCTCGGGCAAAGACCCACGTCGAGAAAGTCTAGGAGACAATGTTTCACCCAGCAACTCCGGCGAAAGCTTGACGGCGGCTAAGTGCAGCTGAAATAGGGACCCCGAACGGCAGCGACGCCGTCTCATGTGGCGGTGATTTTAGATCTGGATTTTTTGCAGATCTGGAATTTCAAATCTGGAATTTTTTTGGCTCCATTGTTGTTTTTTTTTGTTTAACACCTTCAACAGTTTGCTAACATGGATTATATTTTCTTCTACCATGCAGAGGTTAAAAATGTTCAAAAATGAGAAAACCACTTTCTTCACCATTTTGGAAGAATCTCATTTTGTCTGTTTTTTTTTACTTTCAGCCATGGCAAGAACGAACCGAGTTATGAAAACTCGTTTTTTAGCCATCCAAAACAAAACGAAACCTTCTTTCAAAAAACCCATTTGTTCCTTTTACATATGACGAAGGAAGCAGTGGAAACAATATTCCTCGTGGAGACTTCTCTTTTTGACAAAGGACTCCCCAGTGGAGTCGGCATTGTTTCTGGGTGAATTTCGAACCGGATGGATATATGGACGGAAAGTCATTTAGTCATTAAAGAAGTCTTGAGAACATGAAAATCGCCGGTAAATGCACATCCTTAGGGTTGTCAAGAAAAGGGAGAGGGAGAGAAACCTCAAATGTGTGTGCCTAATGTCCAATATATCTAATTCCTTCAATAGGAGAGTTAAACACCTTTATATAAAAAGTAAGAGGTAAATCTTATTTTATGATTGGTCAATCAATGATTTCCAAGTTAAGTAGAGGGTAACATATAGGACGTTGTCATGTGTTCCTAGGTCCATCCTCAAAGAGAGGACGACATATCTAAAACCTATTGAGGATGTCATGACGGCGCACCGACACGACGAGTCTCATCCTAATCCTACCAAGCTGTATGCCTCCAATTCATTCCCAAGACGGTAAGAGTCCATCCAAGTTTTGTCACTTGACTTGACAGCTATGGAAAAATAATCACAGGGGTCTGACCAGTATGAGTGGAGCCAACATGTATGTCCAGGGTAAAAAATTCATTTGTAAACATAGGTTCTCTATTTTATGAAAAAAAAAACCTCATATTTCACCTGTGAATCTTCTTTGTTCTTATGTAAACAGTATTTTTATGATGTATATTTGTTGAATTTAGATCTAGATCTAGCTGACAATCCTTATGTTTTCATAATATCCAAGTATCTGTATAACATAAAGCCAAAATAAATAGTTTGCCATCTATCTGTGTCCAAAAGACTAAATGAATTGATTTTTGTTAAAAAATTACCTGGCAACCAAGAACACTCAAAAGAAACAGTTGCAAAACTTAAAAGTATACGTATCGTATAGCAGAATCAAGGGATAGATCTAACTTATAAGTAGTCTAAGAAACATGGATAAATCTTTGGGTGTTCAGAAGCACTTATAAAACATGACCATCTTATACTTAACGTATGATTATAGATCATCAAATTAAAAAGAATTATACACGTGCAACACACGTTGATTTTATTAGTATTATATTAAAATGAGTTTAAAGAAAAAAAACTTTTGATTTTCATTTTATCATTTAAGTTCCCTTAATATATAATACAACTTAAAAATTTCACTTTGTCATTTAATATAATGAGTATAATCAAATATTATTTTCTGTTTAATAATAATTTATTTATAAATAGGTTTAAAATTAAATATTTGTTTATAAGATTTACAATTAGAAGTGTAAATATCTATAAAGATGAATTTCAATGAAATTTGAGATTATTTTTAAGTCGACAGTAATTTATTCAGTAGACATTATAAAATAAAATATTATGTAAAATTTATGTTATTGAAACATGAAAATTCATATAAATTAATTGAGAAAAATATTTCTGAATAAGATAAATTATTTCTTAATACAATAAAATCATGAAAATATGAGAAATAATCATTTTATGTATTATTCAAATAAAATTGATATTGTACAGTTTCACCACTATTATAAACAAGCAAATGTATTTATTATGATTACTATTGTTACTTTTAATTTTGATTTACAATTATTTTTAAAAATAATATTTGTTTCAACATTTAATATTAATTTCATGTTCTGTTTGTATTATAGATTATTTTAACACGTGCGAAGCACATACTTTTTGACTATTACTATATTAAATGGAGGTTAAAGGACATAAACTTTTGATTCTTTTTTTTTGCCCTTTAAAGTCTATTAAAATATAGCACATATTAGATATTTCACATATTTTCTCATTTAATTCATTGATAACATATTATTTTTATTCAATAATAATTTGTTTGTAGTTAGTAAAATAAAATATTTTGATAATCTTATGCAATAAGAGATGTGAATATCCATGTATTGATTTCATGATCTTTTATAATAAGTATTCAATTATAAGTCAATAATAATTTTTCATTATAAATTAAATATTCTGTATTATTTCTGTTATCTGTAACATGAAAATTCATATAAATGAATTTATAGAAATACATTACAAGAAATTATCTCTTAATATAATATAATTATTCTTAAAAAATAAAATAAATTGATGAAATAAAATTATTTTTTATACTATTCAAATATCATTATAGTTTTAATATTATAAACAATCTATTATTATTACTATATTGCTTTTAGTTTAGATGTAAAATAATTTTTAAAGATGATGTATTAATATTAATGTTAACATCAATTAAAAATAATATATATATTTAATTAATTGAATACGTGTGAAGTACGTACGTTTCGACTAGTTTGAAAAAAAGTGAAAATAATTAAATTATTCATTTATAAAGTATACAGGTTTATCTTACAAATCCCTGAAAGTATATGGGTGATTTGCATTTTGACATTTTTATTTCAATGCCACCACTGCCACTTAAATTTTGACCTAGTATTAATTTAATACCTTAACTTTTCAAATTTAACAGTAAACACTTGTACCTTAATATTTGTCACAAATACACCTTACGCGAACTTTCATTAAGATTTTTCAGCGGTAAATGTAACATATAAGGATTGACGTAGCAGAAAATTATATCGAGCTTGAAATTAAATTATTAAACAATCTAATATATGTTAAAATGAACATAGAAATTATGTCCTTAATACGTGAATCCTAAAGATTAAAGTTTTTGTTGTCACGATGATCCATTATCTACTCCCAAACCGTGCCCTAGATCTAGTGCCAATCCGTGGTTATCGTGAGAAGAGTCGTCGCTCATGCCATCCATACCGTGAAAAATGTTTAATTCCAATTCAAAACTCATATAAAGACATAAATCCTCGAAACAAATTCTAAATTAATGAACTTGAAATGAAATTTGGGAGTGTATTAGTTACATATTTGACATAGGGGTCATTGTCGGTACCGTAACAGCACCATACCGTCAATCAACACAAACGAGGTATGTAACACATAAATAAGATTCATCATTTTGAGGTACATTTGACATAAATAATGTAAATACAATAAAAATGAGACACGTGATCTTGAGTATCTTATTTGTATTACATGTATCTCATTTATATATAAATGACTAATTTAGTTTTTGTATTATTTACTTTTTTCTAAAGAAATACTTTCTAAACAAATATCACTTTTAATTTCAAACGGACCCACTTGAGAGATTTCTTTTTCCCAAAATAACCCGTCACCTTCAAAATAAAAAGATGAACCATGTTGGGAAAAAACAGGTAACATTCTCTCTCTTCTCCTTCTGTCGCTTCTGGTTTCCTCACTTCTTGACGCAGAATGGCTTCGTAACGTACAATGTAACGTGAATAAAGAAAATAAAAGATCTTTCTCATAAACACACGAATGAGTGTTTACTCAAATGATGCTGGGACAGACGTAAACTCATTGGAATCAATCAGAAAAAACAAACCAAATTCTTTATTATCAAAAGCTGCCAAAAATTGTCTATAATGTTCCTTCTAATGACAAACTAAACAAACCCTAATAACAAAATATTAAGATATTACAAAAGACCCCTAAAATTAGGAGTGTAAGCTGGTTCGGTTCGGTTCGGTTTAAGGAGTTTTACCGAGCCGAACCGAACATACCATTTTACACAATAAACAACTGAACTGAATCGCTCAATGTTCAAAAACCAAACCGAACTGAACCGCTCAAAAATAATAAAAACTGAACCGAACAGTAAAATGAAAAGCAAAGCAGAAAAGTTCATCAAATTTCAACCAAATCTCAACTTAATTTCTAACTAATCTCAACTAAATAAGCAACACATACAAAACTGACATCAATCTCAACTACGTCTTTGACAGATTTGCATTTCAACTTAGAATACAAAATATTTACAGAAACAGCAGAGAATACATGGAAAAAAAATACAATTTAGGTCTTACAGACACATAGAGATAGACAGAGAAAGTGAGAGACATTGAGAGAAAGAAATAGAGATTAAGAGAGAGACGAGACTAACTGATAAAGAGGGTGATGCTGCGTGAAGTGAATGGGGGATTAGGGCAAATGAGGTTATATAGAAGTGCGGTTCGGTTCGGCTCGGTGCGATTTTTTCACAAAAACCGAACACCAAACCATCTTATTTTTCTAATTCTGGAACCGAACCGAACCATCGGAAGTGACAAAACCGGCGGAACCAATGCGGTTCGGTCCGGTTCTATCATTTTTTACGGTTTGGTCAGTTTTTCTTACACCCCTACCTAAAATTACCAAAAAAAAAATACAAATATCAAAAAGTAATCCTAAACGATGAAATTTGACCAAGAAAGTTCGACGTCGTAGAAAATGTGAAAAAGCTTCCGGAAAGTCCACCTGTATCTAAACCTATTACCAGAGCGAAAAATTATGCTTCTGTGAACCCTCTTACTTTATTTCTTTTCAAATTGCTCCATAAATATTTCTAATTGTTCCACATCTCTTCTACTCTTATCCTCTGCTTCTCTCGGCTACCAATCTACTATACACAGTAGAGGAAATTGAAAAGTTTGTTCGCTGCTTCAGTTTGGGCAGCATCTACTAATTTGGACTTCGATTCTTCTTCACAAATTTTTCTTTTTTTTCTCCGATTTTCTAACGCCCGGGTTTTGGTAAAACGTGAGCAAATTCCACAAAGACTGGCAATTAAGCTTCTGTTTCGTTGTTTATTTTTCTGTTCGAAAGTTAACGCGCGGCAGGTTGTTTCTTCTCCAACGCTTTTTATTTTGAAAGTTAAGGGTTAGTTTGGGGAAAAACTTATTTCTCTCGCATGATGAGGGGCGAGATCAGGTGTTTTATAGAAGGAGGGCAGAAATATTATCAAATCCTATTATATTTGACATGATAATATACTAATAAAATATTTTCATACAATTTAGTGATTTTAAAAATTAAATGAGATAAATAATATATAATTTGATTATTTTATTTTTTGAGGGGGTCATTGTACGAAATTATGGTAATTTTATGAATTTGAGAGGGGCAATAGCATACAATTTTATAATTTCATAAATTAAAAGGGGGTAAATAATAAATTATTGGTTAAATTTATACAATTTATATCCACTAAGAAGCACGTATGTGGGTTGCACGTGATAAATCTAATTTTTTCCCTTATTCATCAATTATGCAGAAAAAATAAGTATATTGATTTCCTTTCTTTACATTAAAATAAAAAATAACAGTTTGTTATGTACTAAATTGAGTACTGCTTAAGAAGCACCGACACTTCTATTTGCATAGAGTGTTCGTGTCGGACGCCGACACGTGTCCTACACGCTAAAATTGTGTTTATTTTCTTTTATTTTTTTAGTTTTGGACACGTGTCGGACACGTCAGAACACGTTCTCGACACTTGTCAACACCTTTCAGACACATTTTTAATTTTTTTAAATAATAAAAAATAAAGGGTGTAAAATAAAATGAACAATATTTTAACTTGTAAATAAAGAAAGCATAAGAGGTGGAAATAGAGAAAAAATAAAGTTAGGTTTTAAAATATACTAAATTTAAAATGGTATAAAATCATATTTTTTTTATTGTCAAAACCTTTAAAGTTTAAATTTCTTAAAATTAAAACTCACTCGATTAATTGGTGACATCTCCAATGTGTGAGCTATTTTAATTCATCTTCTTGATATGATCGATACTGTAATTAGTTTTTATGCAAATATCCATTTTCATACTTATAAAAAATATTATATATATAATGTATCCACTTATTCTATTTTAAAAAAAATGGCATATCAACGTGTTGGTATCGTGTCGTACCCGTGTCGTGTGTTGATGTCCATACTTTTTAGAATTACCATCAAAAGCTCTATAAAGCCTCAAACTTTTCATAACACGTATCTCTATGATTGTTTCATTTTATCATTAAACACAAGATGTGAATTTTGAAGTCATGACAATCACCTATTGAGTATATTTCAATAAATAAAAAGGGTGACATAGGTCTACACGAAGTATTTGATGTATAATATTAGATTCTTAATTTTATGCATAATGCATCTTGCTGTGTATCCATAGCTTCTTGAACGACTAACTTCTTTTCTATACAGCTGTAACCAATACTTTTATGGTTCATTCTCTCTGGAAAGCTAAAGGTTTTGGATTCGGTTGTTTATATATTTTCATCTGTGTAATAATATTGTTTCGCGGGGCATTTTGGAATGAACATTCTCGTATGCTTCTCAGCAACTATTTATACTAAGTTGTACACTTAAATGCAAGTCCACGCATTAGCCAACTTTAAGATGTTATTCTCTGATTGTAGACATGAAATTGAATTTTGAAATTTAATCATTAGTTGAATTTTGTATGGCCACGTAGCTTTTGAAGCTAAAGATTTACGAATTTGGTCATATTATTCAAACCTAAACACCAATTGGAAAGATAATATCAATGATGAAAAATAGAAAGAAAATGAGGAAATTTGGTTGTTTGACTCCTGACATGGTTCTTTTGATGCATAAATGTTTTAAATACATTCATGAATGCAAAGGCAAATTTAAATAAAAAAAGAAACTTGATCGAAGAATAAATCATGACACAAGGCTAAATACTTACAAACTTGAAAATAAAAATCAAGTCAGGAGTAATTATGAGGATCAAAAGTTTCTCCTTATACAAGTCTCTTCTTAATGTATTAGTTGAAAAGCACGTACTTCACACGAGTTGAAGAATTTTAAAATCACACATTTAAATTTGCTTTTGCATTCATGAATAAAGTCAGGGGAAATTATGAGAATCAAAAGTTTCTCCTTATACAAGTCTCTTCTTAATGTACTAGTTAAAAAACATGTACTTCGCACGAGTTGAAAAATTTTAAAATTACACAATAAATTTTAAAATTATTATTAACGTTGAAATAAATACACATCAGTTTTCATATATTATAAATCAAAAACAAAAAAAAATGATAATTTTCTCATATTTACAATTACACTATTTACAAATAAAAGGAAATTTGAATAGGTCATGCATTACGTGGAGAAGATATATTTATAATAAAATTATTGCAAATAGAAAGAGACTTTAATAAGTTGTACATCATCTCGAGATGATAAATTTTATATAAAATTTTTTAAATTAAAGAACGCACAATCCTAACAAATTATATCATAAGATATGATGAAAAGAAACTAAAAAGAATTCTTTAAAAAAAGAAAATTAAATATGACAAACTACAGCTAATGGACATTAAAAATATTACGTTTATTATAAAACTAAAAAAATTAAACAACAAAAAAAACTTACAGATAAACAATAACTCATTGTAATTGACTGAAACAATGTTTATGATATATTACAAATCTCTAGAATCATATACATGATCTTCACTCTCCTAATCATATAATAATATAAAATACTAATTTTATAAAGTCTTACTAAAACAATAATTAGTGAAAAAAATTATAAATGAGTTAAATAAAATTTGTTATCTTATACTATATTTAGTAGGGCTTAAAGAATAAAAGGAGAAATAAAAAGTTTCAACCCCTTAAGTCCCTTTTAATATAGTAGATATAGATATTAATTTTTCTATATAAAATTGAAAAACAACATCATAGGGTGTTCAAAATTATCCCAAACCGAACCGAAAAAAGCCGGTTCGGTTGGGGAAAATGAGAGAACCAAAGTTTCAGTTCGATTCGAAATTTTGATGGTCTTCAAACCTAACCGAAATACTAAATTCATATATATTTTTAATATAATTTCATATAAAATCGAATCGAACCGAACTGAATCGAAATAAAAATTTGATTTTATATTATTTTTTCAATAATATCATTTAAAATGATTTAAAAATTATTTTAATTAATAACACCGAACCGAAGAACCGAACGGAACCGAACTGAAACAAATCTTTTGGTTCGGTTCGGTTCTGTTGACTTGAACGGCTCAGTTCGGTTCAGTTTTATTGTCGAACTAAAATTTTGGTTTGGTTCGATTTTTCATCAAAAAAATGATTGAACCTAACTGTGAAGACCCCTACTACAACATGAGAGGGAGAGGGGGATTGCCCTCTTCCTTTACCTATGCACTCGCCCCTGTGCGTGAGGTCTACTTGAAAGTAGAGGTTTTTAGTTAGAGAAGGATCAATCTGAAGAAAAGTGAAAATGATTAAATTAGTCATTTATAAAGTACAAAATGTTATCTTGCAAATTCATGAACCTATACGGGTGATTTGCATTTTGACCTTATTTCAATGACATCATTGCCACTTGAATTTTGACCTAATATTTGTTTTGTACCCTGACTTTTCAAATTTAACAGTGTTAAAAGAATGAAGAAGAGAGACGATAGAGAGAAACCGAGCTAAGAGAGATGAAGTGAATACTAACTTCTTCATTAACCAAAACTGAAGCAGAGGCTAAAACAATAAATAGACTGAAACAAAGGATAATAACTACTAATTAACGTATAGCAGACTAAACTAAGTTCGTCGAACTAATTAACTTTGAGTTACTGACAAAGCTCATTATAATGTTGACTCAGTTCATTACATTGCTTAATATGCCCCCTCAAACTAAAAGGGATTGAACCACCTTAAGTTTGGATCTGTGAGTTAGAAATGTAGCTTAGGAAGAGCGTTTGTAAGCGCATCTGCAACTTGCTCTTCTATGGGATATGGCAGACTTGCAACTGATGATTTACAATCTTTTTACGAATAAAATGACCATCTAACTCTATGTGCTTGGTCCTGGAATGGAAGACATGATTGACAGCTAATTGGTTTGCATCTATATTATCACATCAGATGGTTGGACAGTAAGAAAAAGAAAAACCAACTTCACTGAAGATGGACTGAATACAAATGATTTCAATTGCTGCCTGGGCAAGGGACCTATATTCTAATTATGTACTTGACCTAGCAATAACATATTACTTCTTTGAACTCCATATTATAGGATTTCTCCAAGAAAATACAGTAACATGAGGTTAATCTTCTGTCATCAACACAACTTGCCCAATCTGCATCACCAAAGCCACTGATTGAGGAGTTTGAACTAGTTTGAACATAATCACATGATTGATAGTTCCTTTTAGGTATCTCAAGATGCGTTTGCAAGCTTTCCAATGGTCAGTGGTTGGAGCTTGTAAAAATTGACTTAATTTGTTTATTGAAAAATGAAATATCAAGTCTGGAAAGAGTGAGATATTGTAAAGCACCTACTGTGCTTCAATACAAAGTTAAGTCTGAGAAACGAGTACCACCAGTGACTGAGAGCTTGACAATAGAGCACATGGGAGAGGGGCAAGGCTTTGATTCTATCATGTTGGTTTTAGAGAGAAGGTCCCTTATATATTTGCTTTGAGTACAAACTAGTAGAATCTCTATATTCCTCAAACCTGAGAAAGTAAATCACTGAACCAAGTCTTTTAAGAGTAAACTTTTTATTCAAATCTAATATCACTTGACTAATGAATTATTTGAAATTGCCAGTGACAATAATGTCATCCACATAGATCAATAATAACACAATTTGCTTCTATTTTCTGTAAATGAATGGGGAAGAGTCAGATTTAGAGTTTGTGAATCCTCTATGAGACAAAATACTCTAAAGTTTCTCAAACCAAGCTCCAGGAGTTTGTTTTAAACCATACAAAGCCTTGGTCAATTTGCAGACATAATGCTCAAAACTAGTGGGTTGATGTATAAAAACCTCTTCCTAAAGCTCTTCATTCAGGAAAGCATTATTAATATCTATTTGCTGTATATCTCAGTTGAAAGAAATTGCTAGAGTGATGATAATCTGAATTATTGAAGGCTTTAATACTGGACTGTAAGTATCAAAATAGTCTATTCCTGAAAGTAGAGGATTTCAGTTAAAGAAGGATCAACTTGAAGAAAAGTGAAAATGATTAAATTAGTCATTTATAAAGTACAAAATGTTATCTTGCAAATTCCTGAACCTATACAGGTGATTTGCATTTTGACCTTATTTCAATGACATCACTGCTATTTGAATTTTGACCTAATATTTGTTTTGTACTCTGACTTTTCAAATTTAACAGTGTTAAAAGAATGAAGAAGAGAGACGATAGAGAGAAATCGAGCTAAGAGAGATGAAGTGAATAGCGACTTCTTCATTAACCGAAACTGAAGCAGAGGCTAAAACAATAAATAGATTGAAACATAGGATAATAACTACTAACTAACGTATAACAGACTAAACTAAGTTCGTCGAACTAATTAACTTTAAGTTACTGACTAAGCTCATTACAATGCTGACTCAGCCCATTACATTGCTCAATATGCCCCCTCAAACTAAAAGGGATTGAACCACCTTAAGTTTGGATCTGTGAGTTAGAAAATGTAGCTTGGGAAGAGCTTTTGTAAGCGCATTTGCAACCTACTCTTCTGTGGGAATATGACAGACTTGCAACTGATGATTTACAATCTTTTCACGAATAAAATGACCATATAACTCTATGTGCTTGGTCCTGGAATGGAAGACATGATTGACAGCTAATTGGTTTGCATTTATATTATCACACCAGATGGTTGGATAGTAAGAAAAAGAAAAAACCAACTTCACTGAAGAGAGACTGAATACAAATGATTTTAGTTGCTGCCTGGGCAAGGGACTTATATTCTAATTTTGTACTTGACCTAGCAATAACATGTTACTTCTTCGAACTCCAAATTATAGGATTTCTCCAAGAAAATACAGTAATCTGAGATTAATCTTCTGTCATCAACACAACTTGCCCAATCTGCGTCACTAAAGCCATTGATTGAGAGAGTTTGAACTGGTTTGAACATAATTCCATGATTGATAGTTTCTTTTAGGTATTTCAAGATACATTTTCAAGCTTTCCAATGGTCAGTGGTCGGAGCTTGTAAAAATTGACTTAATTTGTTTACTGAGAATGAAATATCAAGTCTGGAAAGAGTGAGATATTGTAAAGCACCTACTGTGCTTCAATACAAAGTTAAGTCTGAGAAACGAGTACCACCAGTGACTGAGAGCTTGACAATAGAGCACATGAGAGAGGGGCAAGACTTTGATTCTATCATGTTGGTTTTAGAGAGAAGGTCCCTTATATATTTGCTTTGAGTATAAACTAGTAGAATCTCTATATTCCTCAAACCTGAGAAAGTAAATCACTGAACCAAGTCTTTTAAGAGCAAACTTTTTATTCAAATCTAATATCACTTGACTAATGAGTTGTTTGCAATTTTCAGTGACAATAATGCCATCCATATAGATCAATAATAACACAATTTGCTTCTATTTTTTGTAAATGAATAGGGAAGAGTCAGATTTAGAGTTTGTGAATCCTCTCTGAGACAAAGTACTCTGAAGTTTCTCAAACCAAGCTCTAAGAGCTTGTTTTAAACCATACAAAGCCTTGGTTAACTTGTAGACATGATGCTCAAAACTAGTGGGTTGATGTATAAAAACCCCTTCCTGAAGCTCTCCATTCAGGAAAGTATTATTGATATATATTGTTGTATATCCCAGTTGAAAGAAACTGCTAGAGTGATGATAAACTGAATTGTTAAAGGCTTTACTACTAGACTGTAAGTACCAAAATAGTCTATTCCTGAATTTTGTTGGAATCCATTAGCTACAAGCCTTGCCTTGTATTTGAAGATGGAACCATCAGAATTATGTTTAATTTGAAAAATCCACTTGTTTTGAATGACATTCATGCTGCTAGATCTAGGAATAAGCTACCAAGTTTTGTTAAGCATAAGAGCATTATATTCTTCATGCATAACATTATTCCAGTTAGAATGTTCTAAGGTTGTTTGAATTGAAACATGTTCACTATCAATATCACAAACAATAGAAGAAAAGATTTTTGGTTTGAAAATCCCATGTTTAGATCTTGTAATCATGGGGTGAGTAGAAAGATTGGATTGAATGTAGAAAGATTAGGTGTTTTTGTGTGTATTTGTGTTGATTTAATAGGTGAAACACAATTATCATGAGTATTATGATCAGAAGGATTATTTGCATTATCAAATGTGTGTTGTGAACTAGAGATCATGTCTTCATTAGAATGAATAAAAGGAATAATGTCAAGGGGAACAGGATAAGTTGCATCTGAAGAACAATAAGGAGAGTTAACACTTTGTATCTGATTTGCAATGTCATTAATGAACTGAGAAGATGAGGAGGTTACTTCACCATTACAGTTTAAGAATGTATTTGTATCACTTGACTAATTAAGAATAGAATGCTTAAGAATATTAGGAAATACAGGATTGGAAACAGAATGATTTGGGCTATGGGTTTTTAAGCCAGCAAGTGAAGAAAATTGAAAATCTGACTCATTAAATGATACACTAACTAAGAAATACATTTTTCCAGTTTTAGGGTCAAAACAGTTGTACCCTTTATGATTGTCAGAGTACCCCAAGAAGACACACTTGACAATGTGAAAATTGAATTTATTCTTGTTGTAGAATCTAGTGAAAGGAAAACATGATGGACCAAATGTTCTCATGACGTTTAAATCAGGAAGTTTAGAAAAGAGAATCTTAAATGGTGAATTATTTAAAAAAATAGGAATAAGCAATCTGTTAGTGATGTAAACAGCTGTATGAAAAGCTTCCCACTAGAAGGTAAGATGTATTTCGATTTAAGCTAGGAATGTCAAACCAGTCTCAACAATTTGCCTTTATTTCCTTTCCACTTTTCCATTTTATTAGTGCAAATGTGGATAATGATGCCTAAAATGAATGCCAATGTGTATAAAAACAGGTTGAAGTCTTCTAAATTCCCCTCTCCAATCACTTTGAAAATTCTTAATTTTGGCATCAAACTGTCTTTCAATGTAAAAGTTGAATTGAAGCATAATATCATGAGTTTCAGACTTCAATTTCATAGGAATAATCCAGTAAAATCTGGTGTAGTCATCAAGGAAGCTAATATAATACTTAAACCCATTTAAAGATAAAATTGGAGAGGGTCCCCATAAGTATGAGTGAATTAACTCAAATGGTTTACTAGTTTTAGGTTGGACAAAAGGAAATGATGCTCTATGAGCTTTGTCATATTGAAAGTAGTTTTGGATACATTTTTTACAGACAGTTGCTTTAAGAGTGTAAATAAGACTGGACTTGGAGGATGTCCAAGTCTTTGCTGCCAGATACAAATGTTATCATTCACACCAGAACAAGTAAGAGAATTACTTTGACTGTTTGTATTAATGGCAGTAACATTGTACACAGAAACAACATAATCTTTATCAAAAGTTCAATGCTTATTGAGCTATGCAAAGAGGAAACAACATTACTTGCTACATAACAAACATTAGCTTTATTTACAGGATTAAAGGAAGTTGACAGCTTGGAGTTGACATGTTGAAGTCTGAAGTTACAACCCATCCTTAAGTTAACTGAGAAACAAAAGGACCATAAAACTATTTTAAATTTAAATTTAAATCCATGTGTTTTAAAAAACACATTTAGTCCAGGCTTTTTTGACAAATGAATGGTGATTGAAACTTTCCACCCGTTCCATTTCCATGACTTTGAAAATTGGACCATTGAACAAGGAGCACTCTGGGCTGTTATCGAAATATCCCTTATCCATAGCCCTTGCTTTCAATAAAATGTTCTTATTCTCTAACATGAAAGGCTTGTTATTATTCTTTACCCACTGACCTTGGCTATATTTGGGCTTTAGAGACTTCTCTCTCGACTTTCACGGTGGCGAAAACTCTTTTATGCATAATTGTGGTTTACTCATAACCATCAACGACAAGGGTTACGGAAGAGGCCAAACCAACCTAGGTACATCACAAGTAGATACAGTTGGAGTAGTAGATCCAATAAAAACAAAGAAAAATCCTGAGGCAGATCCAGACGTGTACCTAGGAGGCACAACATGCTCTTCTCCCTATCGATCACTAAGGTATGAATATGGGTCTCGAACAGTAGAAGGGGATGGCTTCGGAGCATCTGAAACATGTAGAGACTATTCTAGAAGCTCTTTGTTTATGAGAGGGACAAAAAATATATCTTTAAGGGAAATAGAAATTATTTGAGATTTGTTACTGAATCTATTGTAATTAGAAGCAGCCTTAAGAAAAGATATACTGGAAAGTGCCTACATAAGAAATAGGAAGAAGCTCATCATTGCCAACTACAACTTTACCTTTGCCTTTGTAATAAGACTTAAGAGAGAGATTCTCCAAGTGAGATGTAATATGATTTATTGCAGCTGAGTCCATGTACCAAGAGATTGTTTGTAACATTTGATGGTGAAGCAAAATAGGCAGAAGCTCCTGAATTAAGGGGTTGAAATGCATTGTCACTTTGATTGTTGGTGTTGACTGAGTTTCTTGAATTGTTACTAAATCTTGTCTAGAAGTAACATTTACTACCACCGAATCATAGTCATTCCTAAGACCTCCTAAAATGTACAACAAGAGTTCTTCATCACTTATCACTTGACCACAAGCTAACAAATTGTCAGCTAATGATCTCATTTTCAAGATGTAATCATTGATGCTAAAAGCACATTTTTTGGTTGATTGTAACTGAAATCTTAACTGTAATAACCTTGACTTTGAATTGGTGGTGAAAATACCTTCAAGTGTTGACTATACTTCTGAAGAAGAATCACATCTCATCACATGACCTAGCAGTGCTTCTGAGATACTTGATAGAAGCCAGCTTAACAAAAACTGATCAAGACAAAGCCACGAGATAAATTCTGGATTTGCAACAGTTGTTGAGGTTACTGTATTATTATCACCAGTGACTGTCTTGGTGATGTACTGGGGAGGTTGAGCAACAATTCCAAGAACGTACTCCTCTAGGCCATAAGCGCTTACGGAAGACATAATCTGAGAGCACCAAAATATGTAGTTGTTCTGATCAAGACGTAAAGTTATGAGAATCAAGTTCTTAGGAATTGAAATGATTATTAAGGAAGAAATTTGGTAAGTCTGAGAAGTAATTGAACTGGAAGCCATGGACAGAAATAAGGGAAATAAGTAAGGTGGTATACTATATTTATCCGCTTATTGGAACTCCTTCTAATGGCCTATGCATTCTGTTATCATTTCCAGTTGGACGACATTAATCCAATTTGATGAGGAAGAAACGCACTCTTTTCATTTGGTTGTCGCCCTTCACTTCTTTAGGGCTTGGAGCTGATTCAGTCTTCCTTCTTTCTTCTCGGTCCGCTTGGTTCCTGATCTTATATGATTTCGAGTATAGTAAAAAAACATTAAGCACAAGTAAATAAAATACGCAGATACATTCTCACGTGCGAAATTATAGAAGATCCCCTTTAAGATCAAACAATTCCATCGAATTGAGTATGATTGTATGTGTGATAGCATCTACTATATTTCCCTGTGTCTTTGTTTCTATTGCATTCTATCTCATCTAATTGTTTTCCAATGGATTCATTTAACGATGTAAAATATTCTAATGTGATAAAAGAATCAATTAAAAAAGATCCTTTAATTCCAATTCGGAATTCGTGAAAAATGAGTTGGAGATTGTTTGAAGAAGAAAAATTACAAATGCGAGGAAAACAGAGACGAACAGAGCAGATGAGAAATGAACGAAGGAGGAAGAAGAAACTATGACTCTGATACCATGTTAAAATAATGAAGAAGATAGACAATAGAGAGAAAATGAGCTAAGAGAGATGAAGTGAATACTAACTTCTTCATTAACCAAAATTGAAGTAGAGGCTAAAACAATAAATAGACTGTAACAAAGAATAATAACAACTAACTGACGTATAACAGACTAGACTAACTCCATCGAACTAACTAACTTTGAGTTGCTGACTAAGTTCATTACAATGCTGACTGAGCTCATTACATTGCTCAATGAATAGTAAACACTTGTACTTTAACATTTGTCACCAATACATCTTACACGAACTTTTGTTAAGATTTTCAAAGACAAGTGTAACAGGTGAATGGATTGGCGTAGCAGAAATTATCTCGATCTTAAAATTTAATTGTTAAACAATCTAATCTATGCTAGAACGAACATAGAAATTGTACCATTGATACGTGAATCCCAAAAATGGAAGCTTTCTTGTCACAATTTGATTCTCTATCTACACACGAACCGTGTCCTTAATCTAAGCGCCAAAGCGTGGATATCGTGAGAAGCATTGTCACTAATGCCACCCATACCCTGAAAAATAATTAAGTCCTTTTCAAAACCCAAATAAAGACATAGACCCTCAAAACAAATTCTAAATTAATGAGCTTGTAATGAAATTTGAGAGTGTATCATATTTGACATAGGGTCATTGTGGGTATCTAACAGTACCATACTCATACCGTCAAGCAACACAAATAAGGTATATGCAATATAAAAGGAGATGTAACTTTCAGATACATTTGAATAAATGATGTGCATAAAACACAAATAAGACATATCAGCTTTGGATACCTCATTTGTGTTGCATGTACCTCTCATTTGTGTACATTTGTACATCATTTTGGGATACATTTAATATAAAAATGTATATACAATATAAATGAGGCACATTATCGCACTTCATTTGTGTTGCATGTACCTCATTTATGTTTTTTTATCAAAATCATATTTTATTGCAAAGAAGAAGAAAAACAATTACATTAAGAATTTTTTTTCAACCTCATATTAACACATTTTCTTTCTCAATCAAACAGAAAATACAATAAGGTAATTTGAAACGTCTAAACTGTTTTTACTCTTACTATTGCTATATTTATGTTGAAACATCTAAATGATGTAACTCATTTATATTACATAATACATTGTTTGTGTACAAATGTACATAATTTATGTTGCTTGACCATCATATAATCTTCCTTGACACAGTCAATACTTTTTTTTCTTTTTTGAAACTGACACAGTCAAGACTCATATCACCATTGTCAAGTTTTCATATCACCATTATCAAGTTTTCAATACTAACAGAAAAAATAACTGAGGAGAAATATGTATCTTTTTGGAAACTAAAAGGAGCGTGCTTGTATTTTAATAAAACTACAAGGATGTTAGTGTATATTCCCTTATTATTTCACATCAATTGTCTTGATTTTTCTCCCTTGGTTATGTTGTGCAGATTTAGGCCGTTGGCTGTGATATGCACGGCCTAGATCTGCTATATACTATACCGAAAAATCTGATTATTTATTTATTTATTTTTAAAATTTTCTTTTAAATATAAGTCAGACGTGGTCCACCCATATTTTGAAGACAAATCAGATTTAACATTAACCATTACTTCCTCATTCCTTGGTAATCAATATTTTTATTATGTAGTACAGTACAACAACATTGAACTTATCTAGCTTCCACCACTGAAACTGTAAAATAATTTGTGGAAATACTTTGTAATTTGTTCACAGGCACCTCTACTTGTTCAGCAACTGCATCAATGAAGAATGCTGGTTGTTTTGGTGAAGAAAGTTGAATAGTTTCGTTTGACAGCATAGAAACCACATCAATCATTGTTGGTCTATCTCTTGCTTGGTCTTGAACACACAACAGACCCACATGGATGCATCTCAGTACTTCATTAGGTTGATAAGTTTCACTCATTGCTATGTCTATTAGCTCTCTCCCTCTTCCTTCTTTCCACAGTTGCCAAGCCTAAAAGAGGTGAGAATATTGCAAACACATTCTTTACTACAGGTTAACGTGTGCTTATACAAATACAATTTTAAAGAGTTTACTTGAAAAAACTCACAAGTCCTATGAGATTGAGCGGGGGATCGGAATGATGGTGGTTCCTGTTCTTTTTTCCGGTCACGATTTCTAGTAGTAAAACTCCGAAGCTGAATACATCAGTTTTCATTGAGACGATGCCTTTCAAGGCATATTCTGGAGGAATGTAACCCCTAAAGTGAGAAGAAAATCATTTTAAGATTGGGTTAAAAAAATAAGCATACAGATACAGTTTAGGCACAAAATTATAAAGGCTCCCGGTCCTGGTTTTGGTTGTATTGTGTACTTACACTGTTCCAACTATTCTCTTGGTGTTTTCCTCAAACTCCTTGAGCCCGAATATTTTCGCCATGCCGAAATCAGAGATTTTTGGAGTCATATTTTGGTCAAGTAATATGTTGCTTGCTTTCAGGTCTCTGTGAATTACTTTCATTCTTGAATACTTGTGGAGGTAGACAAGTCCTTGAGCAATGCCTTCGATAATGCTGAAGCGTTTAGCCCAGTTTAATGACTTCCTTCTCATCGAATCTTCCTCGAAATGAAAGGTAACGGTGGGTGAGTGATTACTGATATGTTTGGAGAATAATTCATTCCATGTTTGGTTTAGTAGAATGTATGTCGTACCGAAAATGAAGAAGTCTAAGCTTTTGTTTGGCATGTATTCATAGATTAGTATCTTTTCTTCTCCCTGAATGCAAAATCCTAAAAGCCTCACAAGATTAATATGCTGGAGTTTGGCAATGACTGTAGCTTCATTCTTGAACTCTGCCAAACCTTGTCCTGAACTTCTTGAGAGTCTTTTTATTGCTATTTCTTGGCCATCAAACAACATTCCCTGAAGTTACATATAGTGAGTGAGTATCTCATACTATATTCTAATACAGACCTCAAAACTTTACCTTATAAACTGCTCCATAACCTCCCTGTCCAAGCTTGTTTACAATGGAGAAATTGTCCGAGGCAGCGGCAATGCTCTCAAAGCTGAAAATATGTAACTCATATGTTGCCTTGTGATTTTTCTTGTATTTTCTGATCGAAGGAAGAGCATCTCCCACAATTTCAAACAGCATCATCTTTTGTTTCCTTTTCTTTTTCCCTAGTCAAGAAGGCATAGTGCAAATTTGGTGTGATTAGAGATCGGTCACTGGGTGCTTGTCTAAATTTGAAATAGGTTATTACCTTTTGTCATGAGATTGTCCAATACAATGTAGCAAAAGGAGCATGTCAGTGGAACAACAAGAGCTCCTACAATAGCAACTATAAGCCATACCCACCACTTGTTTACTGCATTCAAGTTTTTTACACAGGTAGAGTGGATCAAATTCAAAAGAGTTTAAACATTAAGCCTTAAAACTCTAAGAAAACGTACCTTCAGGTTCAGATTCGAGGATATATAAAACTCTCCCTCCATCCTTACTAGCTACCTCTCTTAAACTAGTCCCTCTCATCCAAATTTCGCAGTCAGTGCCATTTTCAAAAGCGAAAGCAATACAAGAGCAATTGTTCAGGCATTTCGCCTGACAGTCATAGATAGTAAAGTTTTCGCTTTGATCAAACTTCAAACCACTGCTAAACATTACACCAGATTTCTCCAAGAATCTATCAGTATATCTCCTGCAATCCGGAAGAATCTGCTGCAAACACCCTTCACTTAAAACAGAAGTAGAAGACAAGCATGAAACCACTAGATCCACTTTATCAAACTCATAACACCATACTCTACCCCACCCATCAATCATCAACTGTCGAAAACGCTCCCCATCAGGCTCAGAAAATCTGAAGAATGCTTCCTCAGCTCCGTCCGAAATGTAGCTAAAAGCGCCGCCCAAATGTTCCGAAAACACGGACGACGAATTGAAACGTCCGTTTTTCCAATTCCCGCTGGTCCAATATACATCCCCCCTCAATAAAATGACAAGCTGATTAGCCCCATTGGGATCTATACCAAAGGTGAAGGCCCCTAAGGTAGGAACAGAACCCCTCCATGATATCAGAGATGAACCAACACCAGTCTCATAGTTATAACCTAATTTCATCTCAGGAAGCAACGTGTTTGATGGATAATCAAAGCTGTTCCATAACATTCGCTTCACTGACCTATCCGAGTTCAGTTCCTGGAGGACGAAATTGCCAGTATCAAGTAGAATGGCACTAGCACTAGCATTTCTAACTGCTTGAGCTGAGTATAAGAAAATGGGGTCACCTTTATCATAGAAAATCATTAAGTTGCCATATTGATCAAGTGTAAGCATTCCACAAGTGTCAACCATACTGATGTTTCTGTTGGCAACCCAGACTTGCCTTCTTCCATCTTGTTTGTTGTAGAATATGGTTAAGTAGCAAGTATTTGAATCTCCAAAAGTAGAGAAGCCTAAGCTGTATATTTTTGAAGGTGATAGGAGTTGATCTGTACCTTTTAGCTCTTGGCCTTGTAATAAGGTGTTTGTCTGGGAACATGATGGCTCTGTCATGAGTAGCAGACATGAAATGGTAAGAAGGACATGGTAACTCCTTGCTCTGGTCATGCTAGCCATTCGTTTGATTGGAGTTGCTCTGTGTTAGTTTGGGTATCAGTTCTTTTCTTCCTCTCCAATTTTCTCTAGTTGCCTTACCAATTAGCCGCCCAGTTTGACTACTAGTCTTTTTTTTTGCTATCATTTCTTGGAAGCATACGAGGCTGTCCTTATTTATATCCTCATTAAGGAAAACAAAGGACACTTATATGATACTAGCTTTTATTTATTATTTTTGAAAACTCATCAACAATTGCAATTATTGGAGCAATGTGATTGGTAACTGATCTGATGAAGGTAACCCTGTTTGACTTTAGTCAATGGCCACATCTATCCCAATACTAAAGTTTGCATCACTTGCTTTTTTTATTTCATGATCCATCTGTCTGCTGTTTAAACTGATATCTTAATTGAGTTATGTGTATTGATGGAGAAGTATTACGTGCCAAATTGAAACTTGTCATAACACATGACTAATTTTGTAGTTCTGCATATACACACAAAATGATTGAAAACAAATACTCATCTAGCTTCCAATTCTGAAATGGTTATTTCTGTTGGAATGTTGTCTCACATCGCCTAGATTTGTCCATTCTGTGCTAGTTATAAAGTTCTAGTACCCCTCTCCTCAATACCTAGGTTTTAAGGAGTGATCGGGCTGGGCTTTTCAACTTGGTATCAGAGCTTGGTTGGACCTTTGTTTGCGCCGCTTTAGTTCGGTTCTTTGTCTGCTTAGTTCGGATTGTTTGGTATTCTGCTTAGTTCGGCTACCGTGTTGTGGTCCAGGAGGGTGTGTTGGAATGTTGTCCCACATCGCCTAGATTTGCCCTGTGCTAGTTATAAAGTTCTAGTACCCCTCTCCTTAACACCTAAGTTTTAAGGAGTGATTGATCTAGGTTTTTCAACTATTTCATTTATGGACCAGATTCTGGGCTCGTTTTGAGACACTTCTGATGCTTCTTCTACTGTGCTAATGAAGAATGCAGGTTGTTTCGGCACAGAAAGTTGAATACTTTCATTGGAAAGCATGGATACCACATCTAACATGGTGGGTCTATCATTTGCTTGATCTTGTACGCAAAGGAGACCAACATGGATGCATCTCAACACTTCATTCGGAGGTAAGGATTCCCCTAATGAAGCGTCTGTCAGCTCCAAACCTCTCCCTTCTTTCCATAGAGTCCAAGCCTGAAACAGAATTGCAAATGCCAACATAATGTTGTACTTCATTATTCTCGTGCAGAAACGGATTGAGTTGAATGAATTAAGGATAAAACTTACATATCCGATGAGATTGAGCGGGTGATCAGAATGATAGCGACTGTTATTCTTCTTTCTGCTTACAATCTCTAGTATAAGTACTCCGAAGCTAAATAGGTCCGTTTTCATTGACACGATGCCTTGCATGGCATATCCCGGAGACATATACCCACTGAAATGTCATATTTAAATGAATAACTATTTGTGCATTGAAGGGAAAAAGCAAATATGTAGAGCATATTTGTATACTTGCTATGTTCCAACAATCCTATTTGTATTTTCTTCAGAGTCTCTCAATCCTAATATTCGGGCCATGCCGAAATCTGATATTTTATGATTCATTTCATCATCAAGTAGTATGTTGCTTGCTTTCAAGTCACTGTGAATGACTTTTAGTCTTGAATACTTGTGGAGATAAACCAATCCTTCAGCAATGCCTTCTATGATCTTGAAGCGTTTATTCCAATTCAATAGTTTCTTTCCTGTAGAGTCTATAACAATCATTTATTGTCAATAACTTCAAGTAAAGTGGAAAAGTAGCAGAGAATCGCTCGCTAACATAGAAACGAGAACACAAACAAGATCATTTACCGAAAAGGAAGAAATCTAAGCTTTTGTTTGGCATGTACTCGTATATTAACGCCTTCTCTTCTCCCTGGATACAGAATCCTAAAAGTTGGACGAGATTAGTGTGTTGGAGTTTGGCAATGAGAATAGCTTCATTCTTAAACTCTACTAGTCCTTGTCCTGACCTTCTCGAAAGTCTCTTCACTGCTATTTCTTGTCCAACTAATAATCTTCCCTGCAATAGTTTTTCAATTCTACTAGTCCTTGTCCTTGTGAAGCTGAACTAGTGGAAAGGAGGAGGAAACAAAAAATGCTATTACATGAAATTGGAGGTGATGTCTTGCCCTCTTTGAAGATACACAAGAAAGGGCAGAAGACACGACATGAATTGCATAAATTTGACTTCGACAGCATTGTGGCTGCAACAAATAACTTCTCTCTTGAGAATAAGCTTGGGCAGGGTGGTTATGGCCCTGTTCATAAGGTAAAATCTCATCTATAACATAGATATTTAAGGTAAAAGCAGCGTGACAAGGGGGCAACTCCTAGCCCTACGATTACCCATATCCACCACCTTTTTTATTTTTGAACGGTATAGCATCAGGAAATTTATTTTTGAATCAAAATGATCTCCACAGTATACATCGTCTGCATATGACATTGTATTTTGTATTGCATAGCTTATTGCAAAAATTTGGACAAGCGTCTGAGGTTATGTATTAGATTTTAATGACACTCAAGATTGATAAATGATGTCTTCTGTCTTCTTATGCTTGTGATGACGGGATATTGTGATTATATGAAGGGTATTTGAGAGTTGATTATGAATGCACTAGAAATATCCATAATAAAGCTAATGATTAACATTGAATAATCAATTTCTAAAATTTAAGTGTTTCCTAAATGCTTTCAAATATAAATAAAATAAGCGTCATAACACAATCAAACATTCTTTAAATAAAAAGATAATTTGTTGATATCTTATTGATGAAGAAATAACCTTCACTCCAATTAGATTCTCTATCGTTCTTTTAATAACCGCATATTGAATGCATCCTAACCGTCATCTTCCGTGATGAATGTTAGATTTCTCTAAATGCCACTTTATCCTGTCCCCCAACAATAGAGAACCCTTGATCCTCTCGACTGTACACAAATTCAGAAAACTTGTTTTCAGTTTCTTAAAAGAATTTCACTTACCTTCAGACTTAAAGTGGTATATTTGGCGCCCACGGCCTGAAATTTCAAGGTTTTGGAAATTACTCCCTTGCTCCCAAATCACACAAACGGTGCCATTTTCAAAAGCGAAGGCAACACAAAAACAGTTGCTCAAACAATGAATCTTGCAGTACATGAAAGTGACGTTGTTCCCCACATGGATTCCTGTGCTGGACATGACACCAATATGGAGCTCAAAATAGTTGCTAGGCTTTCTGCAATCAAGGAGCTTCTGCATGTCACACCCAGAACTTGTCCATGTATCAGATAAAGGTAGGCAAGAAACAATTGTCGAGCTTGTCTCATCATCTATGATGACGTTGAGTTCACCCGTTGAGTTTAGGTATAGCCAAGGAAAGTTTTGATATCCAGCTATAGAATCATAAGTGAAATATGTTTCATTCTCATTTGAATCATAGTTGAAAGTGTAGAGAGTAGTATTGAACAATGCGGATGTGGAGCTGAAACTTCCATTTTCCCACGGTTCGCTTGTCCAATAGATTTGCCCTAAAAACCAAATGACCAATTTGTTTCTCTTGCTGGGGTCTATACCAAGAGCAAACGTCTCTGTTTTAAGTACGTATGTACTTGTTGATGTTAGAGTCAAATTAACCCGTCTTGTTGTTAAACCGTAGCTTCATTCCCAGTAGGAGCATGTCGGTAGGATGATCAAAGCTCTGCCACAGTGCGTGCTTTATAGATCCATTTGAATTGAATTCACCCACCACAAAATTACCATTGTCAAGCAGAACAGCACTAGGGTTACTCACTGATTCAGCAGAATATAACACAATTGGATCACCCCAATCTGGTAAAATCTTCAAGATCCCTTGATTGTCTAGTGTTAGATTTGCAGAATAACCCCTTATCGGGTTGTCCCTGTTGGCAACCCAAACTGGTGATTCTGTCGGCGATCCAATTCCACTCCCTCGGCCTCCATTGTAAAATATTGCCAGGTAAGTAGTGTCTGTAAAGAATTCTAGCCGGAAATGCCCAGAGGCTGAAAAAAGTTTATTATTAGATTGCAGAGAATTCTAGCCGGAAATGCCCAGAAGCTGAAAAACGTTTATTAATAGATTGCAGAGAATCACATCGCCTTAAGGTTTGGGAATAACATGGAACTTGGAGTAGCAGCAAACAAGCTACTACAACAACATTAACAAACAGGTTTGTTCCGCCGTCAGCCATTAATCGGGCAGATTGTTTCCCTGGCTTTGTGAAGAGACTACATCTTTAGAAAAAACAAATGAATCTGTAAAACTCAACGGATACCATATAACTAGATCGCTATAGGCTCATTGACAATCTGATGTGACTTGCCACGAGTGAAAATCTTTATGAAATAAGCCGTGTTGAATATTCAATTCAGCAATACAGGCTCGGGTTAGAATATGCAATGAGTATTGGGAAAAAAATACACAAATGGTGTATGTGCTTTTCTTGTTCAAAGTAAGCGTAAATAGAATGTCTTATAAATTGCTCGGCTTATAGAATAGAATGCAAGCAAATAGCTTGTTACGGCCTCTAAAAACATGCCATAATCGGCTTTTCTAATATTACTTTTATTTACTTATACTTGAGTCATATTTCAATAGAAAAGGTAAAAGTTTGTCACCTTCATATTCAAAAGCTAATACGTAAAGCAATTGCTAATTTATTCACGCTGAGTGTTGTATAAAATAAACTCTTGGGTATAAATATTCAACGACTAATATCTTTTGGAATATTCAACAAATATCTATCAAAGTCACATGCGGATCATTTAATTTGATGAGATTTAGAAATACGTTTGGGAAAATATGGTGCAGATGAGCACGTAAGTGCAACTTTTATTTATGGTAGAGAATGCTATGATCATATTATTCTAGAGATGTGTAACCGTCTCGAAAAATTCATCCCGTTCTGAAAAACCGTCCTGAACCGAGCGGGATGGGACACGGGACAAAAAATTTTCCTGACTTGTCTCGTCCCGACCCAATTTTTTATAAATAGCCCAACATTTTTATTTTTTTAAAAATTTGACCTTTAATTTTTATAATTTTAACACTTAATTTATTAATTTTAACCCTTCATTTTTTAATTTTTAACCTTTTAATCTTTTGAACTTTAAACTAATTTTAATTTTTAACTTTTAAAATTTTTACCCAAAATACTCGTCCCGTCCCTCTCGAGATTTCCCCTCAACACAAGGCGAGACAGGACTTAAAAGAATTGTCCCGTCCCGATCGGGTCGGGACAAAATAACTAAAAAACCATCTCGCCCCATCCCGTGCACACCCCTATATTATTCAATGAAAAATAGAAAAAGATAAGAAAGGGATGTGACCCAAAAGGGAAATCAATTCAATCGACTAGCTGCTCAAAGGACAACATGCATTAACATGGATACGGATCACCTCCTGTTGGTGATTGAAACAGGAGGTGCTTTTCCCTTAATTTGGATCGTCCGTTACAACAGAATGTGTTTTTCTCTTAATCTAGACCGTCCATTTTCTACAATGAACGGTCCAGATCACCTCCTTTTACTTTTTACTTTTTATGACAACTTTTCCTTTTCTTTTACTCATCTGGTATGTTCGTTTTCAAAATGGACGGTCCAGGTGGAACAGATTCGTCTCATGTTTTCAAAACAAGAGACGATTTGTATCTCATTAGCATCTAGAACAATCATTTTTAAATTGTGGTCACATGTCACATTGTTTCAATCAATTTATCAAGCCATCATTAATGTGTTGAATATTAAAATCCTTAAAGGGCGTTTGGTTGGGGTTATCCCCTTACTAAAGTACGTGATAAACTTATTTTCTAGCATTTTTCCACGTTTATTTTCAAGTATTTCAATTTGACATGGTAAAGTTATTTAACCTAGTTAAATAAAAATTTCACATTACTTTTCTTACTACTTTCCCTAAAAAATCTACTTTAACAAATAATTTCAATTCATCTACCCGTCTTACAACACATCTACACATTTTTTAAAATAATTTTTACTTTCCCAAATTCTCATAAAAATACCATTATTTGTTTCAATTCTTCCTACTTGATTTTCAAATTTTATTTTTCAAGACTAAAAGCCCACAAAAGTGTCATAAAATATCCCGATTCTGAAATCCCGTCAGATCCCGTTCCAATCCCGGTGGAACCAAATCGATCCTTATATATCGAATTTTGAGATTTTTTTCATCCATTCTGGCCTCTGTCCCGAAAGGCCCGTCCCCTAAACCCTTCTCGGGGTCGTCCTGTGAGATTAAGCTATGAACGTTAATTAGGATGAATGATATAAAATATTAAGTTTGATTTAAGGATAAATAAACTCTTCATATATGCATAATATAAAATTTAAATGATTAAAATGCATGTTAATAATATCAAATATATTTTTTAAAGTTAATTAATTAGTGCATAATATATATTAGACATTGTGTGTATTAGAATGTATAAATTATTATTGACAACAAATTAAAATTTGATAAAAAAAAACTATAAATAATCAATAATTTTATTACTCTCATATAATTTATATAATTTTTCCAACAATTTTATCAAACTTTCCCAACAACTTTACTCAAATTTTCTACATACCAAACAAAGAAATCATATTTTTTCAGTAACTTTTTTACTTAATCATGTGTTATCAAACATGGTAATCTTAATATTTTGTCATCTAACTTTACCATTAAACATACCCAACAATTTTAACTTTCTCAACATTATTACCTAACTCGTATCAAACGGTTCCTAAAAGACATGGTAACACGTTACTATCATACATGGACATGTTGAAGTTTCATTTTACAGATTCCAGATGGAATATCAGCCTTGTAAAAAAGGGAATTGGGACTCTTTTTACTTAAAAATAAAGGAAATTACATTATTTTATATATAATGTAAAAACATTAATATATATGTTCACATAAATGTTCTAAGATGAATACTCTTTGTTGTTAGACGGATCTGATAAGCTGAACTGTCTAACTTTAAAGATTGTTCCTGCACAAGAAGGCAAACAACTCTCTATTAACAAAAAATTTATCATAAAAAAGACAGAGAAATCATCTGGCTCCCATTTCTGAAATCGTTATTCCATTCACGGAACAGCTTTGAGGCTTGTTCTGGGACACTTCTTCTGCTTCCGCAACTGTACTAATGAAGAAAGCTGGTTGTTTCGGCAAAGAAAGTTTAATACTTTCATTTGAAAGGGAGGTTACAACATCGAACATGTTGGGTCTGTCATTTGCTTGATCTTGTACACAAAGGAGACCAATGTGAATGCATCTCATTACTTCATTGGGAGGTAAAGATTCATCCAACAATAATGATTCGTCTATTAGCTCCAGAACTCTCCCTTCTCTCCACAGATTCCAAGCCTAAATTACAAGTCCATATATATATATATATATATGGTAACAAAATGTTACTACTTTATCAAGTATTAGCCTTCAAGAATTCAAGAACAGAGTGAGTTGAATTATCAGTTTAATTTGAAGCTTACATATCCGATAAGATTGAGTGGGTGTTCGAAATGATAGCGACTGTTATTCTTCTTTCCGCTGACAATCTCTAGTATAAGTACTCCGAAGCTAAAGACGTCTGTTTTCATTGACACAATGCCTTGCAAAGCATATTCTGGTGACATATACCCACTGTAATGTTTCAATGATGAATTTTCAGTTTGATGGAGAGGGGAAGTAAATTAGTAAATCAAATTGATTAGTCATTGATAATGTGTAGCTGCGATATGATCAGATATACATATACTTACTATGTTCCGACAATCCTATTTGTGTTTTCTTCGGATTCTCTCAAACCAATTATTCTAGCCATGCCAAAATCTGATATTTTAGGACTCATTTCGCCATCAAGTAGAATGTTGCTTGCTTTCAGGTCCCTGTGAATGACTTTCAGTCTCGAATATTTGTGAAGATAAACCAATCCTTGAGCAATGCCTTCGATGATGCTGAAGCGTTTATTCCAGTTCAATAGTTTCTTTCTTGTAGAATCTATTACGAGAAAGCAATAACAAGCATTGATTAGTGGTAGAACTTTAACTGACATCTTACTGAGAGAGTTTGTGAGCTAATTATAGTACCGAAAAGGAAGAAATCCATGCTTTTGTTTGGCATGTACTCGTAAATTAACGCCTTTTCTTCACCCTGAACGCAGAATCCCAGAAGCCTAACGAGGTTAGTGTGTTGGAGTTTGGCAATGAGAATAGCTTCATTCTTGAATTCAATAAGTCCTTGTCCTGAACTTCCTGAAAGTCTCTTCACTGCTATTTCTTGCCCATCTAATAATTTTCCCTGCAAGATTACATAAGTCTGTTTAGTCACTTTTAAAACACTCTTTATGTCTGCGTTGTAGATTTTTGAGCTTATACCTTATAAACAGGCCCATAACCACCCTGACCAAGCTTATTGTCTAGGGAGAAGTTACATGTTGCGGCCACAATGCTGTCGAAGTCGAATTTATGCAATTCATGTTGCCTTTTATGCTTTTTCTTGTGTATCTTCAAAGATGGCAGGACATCACCTCCAATTTCATGCAATAGCTTCTTTCGTTTCCTTCTCCTTTCCAATAGTTTATTTTTAATTGATCTGACTGTGCTTTTCCCTTTACCGAGCTCTTGAACCACTCAAATCTTGCAGAAACAACAAAGGTTAGATCTCATCTAGTCATCGGGTTCTTGCGTCCTTGAATTTAGGGTTTCGAAATCATAATAATATCGGGTAATGTGTCGTTGACTTTTTAGGGTCTCCAAATCTTTAAAAAATTGGGGGCAATGTATTCTTGACTTTCGGGTTTCAAAATCTTTAAAAAAATCGGGATAATGTGTTTTTGACTCTAGGGTTTTCTAATCTTAAAAAAATTGGGGGTAATGTGAGCTTACTCTTGACTTGAGGGATCGTTTGTTACAGGGGTATCTTAATTAATCTAAATGCCTAGAACGTTAGTGAAGTTTAAAGATTTCATTGTTTGGTATGATAAATTACATAATTTTTGGATACTCGAAATATAAAGATACCCCCAAAATTGAGAAGTATCTCCATACCCAACATCTCTCATGTATTCTTTCTTATGATTTTTTCTAAACTAACCTCCATCATTCCCCCACATCATCTTTTATATACATACTAAACAGTGGATACTTGAATAATTAAAATATATTTTTAACGTGATCAATTAAAATTTATTTACTAATTATCCAATATGGCTATAATTTTTATTTTTGAAATATAAATATGAATATGGGTATGGTAAGGTCTCTTGGATAGATGAAGTTATTTTTAACTCTAGCATTATATATTAGTCCAATGGTAACAGTAAAAATTATAAAAAATTCTTACGATATTCTCTTACACATTCCATCAAAATAAATAAAGTAATTTCACATTCTCACTGTTCAATTAATTTTTTTATCTTTTCTCAATTATCGTCATTCCTTATTATTTTCTTTATATTTTATTAATTAATTATTTCATACTCAATATCTTTAGGTAAATTTATAATGTAACTATTATGATAAAGTAATAATTAGTAAGCATGTAAGTAAAAATGAATAAAAAAATTTACTTTACCAAAGAAATAAAATTAACAATTATATTTTATCCTTTATAAACTAAATAATAACTCATGAAGAAAAATAAATTAATTAACAGGTCATACATAAACATAATTAAGTTAAATAGTAAAATTAGAAATCTATAATTATACTTATATAACACTCACTTCCACATTCTATCAAAACAAATAAAGCAATTTAACATCCCATCATTAAATCATAACATTACTAAGTGTAACAAACAAAGTAATCTTAACTTTCTAGACATATATTTTTTCACAATCATATTTCAATAATCTTATTCTGAAAATCATTTACCCGCAATCTTATACCAAGTGATCCTTGAGGGTATTGAAATCTTAAAAAAAGTTGGGTAACGTGTTTTTGACTTTAGGGTATAGAAATCTTGGGAAAAATGGGGGTAATGAGAGGATGGTTTGACATAGGGTTTATAAGAGGGTTTTGAAATTAGTTTTTTTATTACTATATAATTGGTTGTTGATGTTAGGGTGTCTTTTTAATTGGGGCTATCGTGCGGTTATTTTGAGGCTATGATTTCTTTTAAATCATTGTCATTCTGTGTTTTGATTTAATTAGGGTTTTATGTTTTCAAAATTAGGTCTTTAAATAATTGGTTGTTGATTTTAGTTTTTTTTTTTAATTGGGGCACTGTGAGGTTGTTCTGATTTTACGGTTTCTTTTAAATCATTGTTATTTTGTGTTCTATTTTTTCATCTTGTTTAAATTTGGACAATTTCAGTGATGAACAGTTTATTCTCTATTCATTTTCATTTTGATAGGCAGTTCGTTTGACGCCTTGTGTTAGATTTCTAAGGGAAAGTATTAAGATTTGTGACAACTGTGATCCTGATAAAATGAGTTTGCTAGAGTTGAAGGATATATTTGATTTGGAAGAGTGTTTCTGTATATGTCATTTTGCTATCTTGTAACTGGGCAGCTGCCCAGATGAAGGTTTAGTGAAGATAAATGATGATAGGAGTGTTATGAAAATGGTTAAAGTAATTAATCCAACTAAAGTGATTCATGTGTATGTGGAGCACGTAGGGTAAATGAGTACTCAAGTTGGAACGAATGAAGCAAATGGTAGTCATTGGAAGATTATGAGTATACTAGTAATGACAGTAGTAGTGATGAAGTGTTAATTAAGAGTGTTGACTAAAGGGTTTAATTGGGAGTGATTTTCAAATGAATGATGATGAACAGTTTGATGCTAATGTGAATGATATTGATGATACATTTAATGTTATGAATGATGATGTGCGTCATGATTATGGGTTGGGAATTCAGACGATGAGAATGAACAGTTAGTTACCTTGAGTTTGATGCTAAGTGTGACTTGGCGAATGTTGCGTTCAAGTTTAGAGATGAGATACAAGGATTCTATTGAGTTTAAAGAAACTGTAAGGGTCCATACGATACAAACTGATCACGACTAGCATTTTTACAAAAATGAGAAGAAAATGGTGTTTATGAAATGTAATGGGAACGGATGCAGGTGGAGGGTATTTGCCTTAAAGGTGTAGTTGGAAACCACTTTGTAAATCAAGATGTATAATGCGGAACACGCGTGTGCTAGAGAATTATGTAATAGACATCTGACCTCGAATAGGTAGGAAACAATATTTGAATAGATTTAGGAGCCACCGAAAATGGAGGTTGACTAATATAGTTGAAACATTAAGGAATGAGCATTTGGTTAACATAACCAAAAGTCAGGCATATAAGGCAAAGTAACATGCTTTTCGGTTGCTAGAGGGAACAACCACTAAACAATGAAAGTGGACAGACCACGTCTTGAGGAGCACTGTGAGGATCTGAAACAGTCCAATGTCAGTAGCACTTTTACGATGAAAGTGGGCATACCATGCTTGAGGTGCAACCCCTTTTTCTTAGGCTTTATGTTTGTACGCTTGCAAAAAGGATTTCTTAAGGGGATGTAGGTCGATTGTCGGTATAGATGCATGCCATTTGAAAAGAGAATGTGAAGATCAATTATTGGCAGTATGGAGTATATGGAAATGACTTCATATATCCAATTGCAGTTGCTGTTGTTGAGCAAGAGACCAAAGATGCTTTAAAATGGTTCTTGGATCTATTGCTTGAAGATCTTGACCCTAGACAACAGTTGGGAATTACCTTCATTTCTGACCAACAAAAAAGGTTATTGCCAGTTTTAGATGAATTAGGGTTGAGCAAAGAAGGATATGAAGGAGAAAGAAGAAGATGAAGGAGAAAGAAGGAGATGAAGGCATTGTAATCTGGTTGTGCTCAAATGTGGAGAGAGAAGGAAATAAAAGGGGTAAATGTTGGTGTAAGGAGAGAGAAAAGATGGAGGGAATGAGTATTATCGTTGATTCAAGGAGTTTGACAAAAAGATTAATTTGAGACGTTAATTAAAGTTGGAGGACCAATTTGGGAACTTTTAAAATGTGATGGCCAATTTGAAACAAGAGGCAAATTATGATGACTATTTTAGTAATTTAACTTTTTTAATGAAGTATTTTTCACATATTGTGTGGCCTACTTTAGTTACTTAAAATAATAGAGCTTGTACAATAATTATTGTTTACTAAACAATACAATAGTCACATAAGTTTAATTTTTAGAATTTTAATCAATTTAAACTAGTTAAAATATCTATTGTTTATAAATAATAATATTTTTTAAGCCAATTATTAACTTTATGTTTATATTCTACCGTAATGAAACACAGTTTTGTTTGATTTACAATACCAATATTGAACAATACACTAGTTACATAGGTATAATTTTTATATTCTATTGCAAGCATAGTTTTGTTTTCTATATTTATAGTTTAAAAGAGGATAAATAGTTATATACATTGATTTTAAAAATATCAGAATCGATAATTGAATGCTATTCTGTAATTCTTAGTTTTATGTTGAATTCGGATTCGCTTTAAGTTTTAGGCAATCCCAAACTTTCCCGGTTGATTAAAAATTTATATAGATTGGCTTTATGTTAAAAATTGTCGAAAATAAATCAGTTTGATTTGGGTAAAATTTTGATAAATGGAAATTTTCGAGTTTGCCATGACGGAAAATGTTAAATCTCATTAGATAATTCAAAATTCAAAAATTCTTAAATTTAGTTATTAATTAAAATAAAATCTACCATGATTCTTCATTGGTATCACGAAAAATATATCTCTTAGTTTTATCAACTTTAAAACCCGATTATTCTCTTAATTATTATAATTAGTTTTTACTATTTAACAAAATGAAGTTTCAAATGACATATTTGTGTAAAAGCCCCTCTTTTTGTTATATTACAATCTATTTATCTGAAAAATGCGATTGACCAATACAAAAACAATAAGAATAAAAAGTTTAGAGAATACCTATCTTTTTGAAACTTTTAACCATCTTACTCCATGACCAGCATAAAATGAGAATTAAAACAGCTCCTCCCCCTAGCCCTACGATTAGCCATACCCACCATTTTGCTCTACGGACTGATCTTTCACCTAAGAGATTGAGTAAAGAATAAGATGTGTACATTTAGTTTACTAATCCAGAAAAAAAGTATGAGTTTTGCGCGTGTTAAATATACATAAATTTGATTGTAAATAAATAAATCATTTGAAATAAATATATTTGTATTGAAAGTTATTGCTATCTAAAATAAATCTGAAACACAAAGGCCAAAATGTTATTTTCTAAAATTTGAAACTATGACAAAAACTAAAATTTAAATAAGTAACGGATCAGTTCGAAATTATAAATTATTCATTAAGAATATTTTGAAATTAAAGAATGTTCAATCCTAAGAAATATATACGGTAAGATGGGATGAAAATAAACAGAAAAAAATTTGAGAAGAGAAAATGAAATCTTATAAACTATTGTACTACGGACAATATATATTTACACATCATTACATTAAATATAAAACTAAAACATATAACTACTAACAAATATTAGTGTGACTGTGTGGGTTCATCATATATCTACCCAAAAAATTATGCAAATAAATAATAGCTCATTATTATTGATTAAAACAATATAAATGACTTTTAAACTCATCTACACGGACCTTCGCATCCCTAATAACATACTACTTTAAACTATTAGATTTATAAAGTACTAATTAACAAAAAAAAATAAAAATTAGTTACATAAATGAGCGAAGAAAATGAAAAACCTAATCTATGTTATATTTAATGGGGTTTAAATAGTTAAAAAAATCATAGTTTCTCCCATTTTGAACCTCGACTTTTAATATGGTCTAGATTTAAATTTAGATAGACATAGATACAGGCTAATGCTAACTTGTTTGGTAGGTGTTTACATTTAGTTTATCTGTTTTTGAGATAGACTAATTAGGTAAAAATAAGTATACTAAAAGCATTATATTCTTAACTGACCAAACACTCTTAGGCACTATTAGCAAGTTTATTAAAAGCATGATATTTTCTCTTTTCCCTCTTTAACTATCTTTATTTCTCTTAAAAAAAAACTCTCTTTATTTTAAAAATAAAGATAGTTTATAAAATTAAATTTAAGTCATTTGTATTTTGTGAGAAGAAAAGAGAAAAAATCAGACTATATCCAGTTTCATCAAACGGTAGAGGTGTTTCTATCTCTATATTATTGGTTCGTTTTCCACTGATTAAAATAAGTTCTAAACAAATTTGGAAAACTTTTTAATAATTTTTTCTTAAAAAAAATTCTTAAGTTGATATGTGGATCATGAAAATAAATAACGGTCCAGATTATATTAACAATATACGAATAAAAATTTGTAATGAATTAAGGCACTCGTATTTAAGTATTATATGGAAAATCTTTTTAAAATTGTACTGACCTTGAAATTCATAGATGTAGATGTAGTATATAACTTGTTCTCCATCGGAAATCCCGATATCACTGAAATCACTCCGGCTGTTCCAAATCAAACAGTCTGAATCATTTACAGAGACGTAGGCAACGCAAGAACAATTGCTCACGCACATCACCCTGCAGTCTGCTAAAGTCAAGTTGCGTCCCATATTGATTCCCCTGCTGGATGTCACACCTCTATCGCCTCCAATATAGCTCGATTTCCTACACTCAGGTAGCTTCGCACACCCAATTTTGCTCGAGTCGGTAGTACGGAATTCAGACAGGCAGGAAACAATTCTATTGGTTAGGACGAAAGGCTCGCGCCATGTAAGAATATCGCCCTCTGTAGTTAGTCTTAAACCCGGAAATTGAATATCGGCAACTCTCATTGATGAATAAGTAAAGTATGTTTCATTCTCGTTTGAAAAATAGTTGAAATTCAGGGTACTATCCAAGCTTTCGTCGAACAAGATGGAGCTCTCATTTTCCCATGGTCGGCTACTCCAATACAAGTCACCTCGCCACCAGATTACCAATTGGTTTGTCTTGTTAGGGTTTACTCCGAGTGTGAACGACCCTTCCTCAAATCCCTCGTCTGTTCTCTGTGACGTTAGATTCAAATTAACCCCAGTTTTTTTTATTAAATCCAAGTTTCATTCCCGGTAGAAGTGTGTCAGTTGGGTGGTCAAAGCTCTGCCACAGCGTTTGCTTTATAGATCCATCTGAACTAAATTCACCCACAACAAAATTACCATTATCATGTAGAACAGCTTTATTCCTAGTATTATTGATCACTGATTGAGCAGCAGAGTATAACACAATAGGCATAGGATCATCGTGTAAAATCTTCAAGTTTCCTTGATCGTCTAGTGTTAGATTTCCAGAATTGCCAGTGATTGGATTGTCTCTGTTAGCAACCCACACTACTGGCCTTGTATTCCTTCTATAATACAGTGTTCCCTGATTCTCTCCTCTGTAAGATACTCCCAGGTAGGTTTTGAAACTCATATTAAAAAATTCTAGCCTAAAGGAGCCAGATCTTGAATAAAGTCCATCAGAAATTGGAAGAGACTCGCCTTGGCTTAAGGTTTGGGAATAACACTGACCTTGGAAAAGCAGCAAAGAAGCTGCAACGTGAAGAATGATATTTCTTCCTCTGTTATCCATTTGTTAGATGGATTCCCCCTTTTTTTGTGTGTGTGAAGAGATTATGACTTGAGAGTTTCATTATATATATTACATAACATGATTGCTACAGCAATTAGTTTGAAGAAATTGTCATAGTTAAAGAAGGCTGATTATGCACTTTGAATTTTATGCAATCACATACTCGTACAATTTTGTTGGCTAACTTTTTCTCATTTTACAATTTTGTTATACATTTATAATTTATTCTTGTAATTAATGATCGTGGGAGGTGAAACAAACCTATTTTTACTGTTGAAATGCTTCCAAACCAGTGGTTTCTGCAACGGGAGCCTTAATGTGGTGGGAAGGGACTAAATTAGCCGCTAAAGGTGTGTGTGTAGTTGCACAACAGTCAGAGTGAAGCGGATCTTTTTTCATTTTGGCCGTAAAATTTAAAATGCACTTTTAGTCCTCAAAGTTTACTTAGATACTCTTTTTAATTCTTTTAAGTCTACTTTTTTAAATTAAGACCTCGAATAATTTAAAATATTACAATAATAATTTTATTTGTCTCAAATCTTGAAAGCATTTGTATTGTTGAAAATACGGACTTATAATTACATCTAAGTGTATTTCAATTTTCTAGATCATCAATTAAATAAAATAATTCTATGTTCGGAGGCTAACATAGGGATTAATTGCAACATTTTGTTAAAATTTCAACTAAATGGACTAAATGGATAAATCAATGAGAACTTGGAAAATGCGTGTATTTTATTGAGAAGGAAACAAAAACTGCCATCGCATTTGCAGTACTACTGGATACTTTTAATTTAATTTGATGTGTTTAGTAAATGCATTTTTTCTGCAATAGAACAAAAGTATTAGGGTTGACGACATAACTACCCGGATGTGACTGCCAGTCTGCCACGAGTGAAAGTCTTTATGAAATAAGCCGTGTTGAATATTCAAGGATGTGACTGCCAGTCTGCCTTATGAATAAGCCGTGTTGAATATTCAATTCAGCAATACAGGCTCGGGTTAGAATATGCAATGAAAAATGGGAAAAAAGGGTAAACTATGATTTCAACCCCTATAATTTGAGATAATTTTTATTTTAAATCATATATTTTAAAATTTAGTAGAATAAATCCTACAGCTATATTTTGCATGCACGTTAAATTTTTCGTAACATTTTTGTTTAAGAATAATAACGGTCTATCATGGTCTGCCTATGTGACATTACGTGACAAATAGTTTAACGTCACATCATCCTTTTAATATACCCAGCTGCTATGTGTGATGAGTTACCCAAAATACTCTTAATTCCCCCTTTTCTTTCTTCCTCCTCCTCACTCGTTCACGAAAATATCTACTATTTTTTTTTGCAGAGTTCTTCCTCCTCCGCTCCATTTTTGCTTGGTTCTTCCTCCTCCACTCCATTTTTGTAGAGTTCTTCCTCCTCTTCGTTGCAGACACGAGTTCTTCATCTTCTTTCCCACAGACCCTAGTTCTGAACTCGCGGCCAAATTCTGTTACGGGATTAACTTCGAAATTGACTCAGATGGTATATGCCCCTTAAAGCTAATTCCGACTCGGATGGTTTCGAAATTGAAAATGAAAAATGATGATGAAAAGGAAGGAGATAGACCTTAAAGATAATTCCGAAGAGAATGGTGTTGGAAGCTTCAACTTTGAAAGTAGTTGATTCCACGTTAACAGGAAATTTGAATAGGTCATGTATTACGTGGAGATGATATGTTTATAATAAAATAGTTGCAAATAGAAAGAGACTATAATAAGTTGTGCATCATTTCCAGATGATAAATTTTCTATAAGAATTTTTAAATTAAAGAACGCACAGTCCTAACAAATTATATTATAAGATACGATGAAAAGAAACTAAAAAGAATTCTTTGAAAAAAGAAAATTAAATATGACAAACTACGGATAATGGGACATTAAAAACTATTACATTTATTATAAAACTAAAAACACTAAAAAAAAAAACTTACAGATAAACAATAACTCATTGTAAATTGACTGAAACAATGTTTATCTAAAATTATATACATGATTTTCACTCTCCTAATCACATAATAATATAAAATACTAATTTTATAAAGTCTTACTAAAAGAATAATTAGTGAATAAAATTATAAATGAGTTAAATATTTTTTTTATTTTATACTATATTTAGTAGAGCTTAAAGAATAAAAGGAGAATAAAAAGTCTTCCCCCCTTAAGTCCCTTTTAATATAGTAGCTATAGATATTAATCATTCTATATAATATTGAAAAACTACAACATAGGGTGTTCAAAGTTATCCTGAACCGAACTGAAAAAGACCGATTCGGTTGAGGAAAATGAGAGAACCGAAGTTTCGCTTCGATTCGAATTTTTGATGATTTTCAAACCGAACCGAACCAAATCAAACCAAAACATTAAATTCATATTATTATTTTTATATAATTTCATATAAAACATTCGGTTAAAAAACTAAACTGAAACAAAACTTTGATTTTATATTATTTTTTCAATAATATCATTTAAAATAATTTATAAAATATTTTTAATCAATAATATCAAACTGAATGGAACCGAACTGAAACTAACCCTTTGGTTCAGTTCGATTCTTTTGACTTAAACATATCAGTTCGGTTCAGTTTTATTATCGAACTAAAATTTTGGTTTGGTTCGATTTTTCATAAAAAAATGATCGAACCCAACCGTGAAGACCCCTACTACAACATGAGAGGGAGGAGGGGGATTGCCCCATTCATTTTCCTATGCACTCACCCATGTGCGTGAGGTCTGCTTGAAAGTAGAGGTTTTCAGTTAGAGAAGGATCAATCTGAAGAAAAGTGGAAATGATTAAATTAGTCATTTATAAAGTACAAAATGTTATCTTGCAAATTCTTGAACCTATACAAGTGATTTGCATTTTGACCTTATTTCAATGACACCACTACCACTTGAATTTTGACCTAGTATTTGTTTTGTACCCTGACTTTTCAAATTTAATAGTGTTATAAGAATGAAGAAGATAGACGATAGAGAGAAACTGAGCTAAGAGAGATGAAGTGAATATTGACTTCTTCATTAACCAAAACTGAAGTAGAGGCTAAAACAATAAATAGACTGAAACAAAGGATAATAACTACTAACTAACGTATAACAGACTAAACTAACTCCATCGAACTAAATAACTTTGAGTTATTGACTAAGCTCATTACAATGCTGACTCAGCTCATTACATTACTTAATATGCCCCCTCAAACTATCTTCAATGCTTCATCTTATTCAACATGCTCATCTTATTCTTCTTCTTCCTCATCTTCCTCTTATTCTTCCTCTTCTTCTTCTTCCTCATCTTCTTCTTCCTCATCTTCTTCTTCCTCATCTTCTTCTTCCTCATCTTCTTCTTCCTCATCTTCTTCTTCCTCATCTTCTTCTTCCTCATCTTCTTCTTCCTCATCTTCTTCTTCCTCATCTTCTTCTTCCTCATCTTCTTCTTCCTCATCTTCTTCTTCCTCATCTTCTTCTTCCTCATCTTCTTCTTCCTCATCTTCTTCTTCCTCATCTTCTTCTTCCTCATCTTCTTCTTCCTCATCTTCTTCTTCCTCATCTTCTTCTTCCTCATCTTCTTCTTCCTCATCTTCTTCTTCCTCATCTTCTTCTTCCTCATCTTCTTCTTCTTCCTCTTCTTCTTCTTCCTCTTCTTCTTCTTCCTCTTCTTCTTCTTCCTCTTCTTCTTCTTCTTCTTCTTCTTCTTCTTCTTCTTCCTCATCTTCTTCTTCTTCTTCTTCTTCTTCCTCATCTTCTTCTTCTTCTTCCTCATCTTCTTCTTCTTCTTCCTCATCTTCTTCTTCTTCTTCCTCTTCTTCTTCCTCTTCTTCTTCCTCTTCTTCTTCTTCTTCTTCTTCTTCTTCTTCTTCTTCTTCTTCTTCTTCTTCTTCTTCTCCTTCTTAGTACAATTTATGTTTTCTTCTTCTCCTTCACTCAAACTCTCAAATCCAGGCACCATGTCACCTCTAACTCCATGGCAGGTAGACACCCTGAAAACTCCATTTCTCCTTCTGGCAATTCCCCTATCTTCCCTTACTCCACTCCCTCCCCCAACAAGAGATGATACAAAATGAAAATGATGCCATAGATAGAATTCAAAGGCTAATTAATACAATTTCGAAGCCAGTCGATAACATCTGAAAATTACAGCAAACAAGATAGACAGAAACAGAGAGAGAACATAAATGAGACAGAGAAAAAGAGACTCGCCGACGTCGATAAATGGTGAGGACGACCAGAGATCTACGACGGAGAAGTGAGAAGCGACCATATCTAAGCTTCCTCTGCGAATCACCAAAGAAAACAAGAGAAAATGAGAGAAAAAGTGAAAGAGAAAGAATGAATTCGCGAATTGGGGGTTAGGGATTTAAGCTACTTTTACCGACAGTTTTAAATGCTAATATCTTAAAAATCGCCGGTAATAAGATATTTTTACATGCGCTAAAAGTCCTTATTTATATGACTTGCAGCGGTGGTTTTTCAATAACCGCTGCTAAAGGTCATAAATTATGACTTTTCTAGTGGTGGTTGTCAAAAATCGCCGCCGCTAAAACTTCTACCGCTTTTTTTTCAACCGCCGCCGTTAAACCGCTGTGAAATACCATTCTTTCTTGTAGTGTTACTGTTGACTTTTTGGGTCAAAAAAGGGAGAATCAATTACAAAATTTTCATCAAGAACATGGACAGGGAATAAGAAACAGATTGAGAGAACAAAAAGGATAATAACAAAGACAAATCAAGAAGAACTCGGGTCCGCTCGCGAACAAAGAGAAAGCAGAACTCAGCAAAAATGGAGTGGAGGAGGAAGAAGAACTCTGCAAAAAAAAAACAATAGACATTTTCGTGAACGAGTATGGGTGTTCAAAACCAAACCGAACCGAACCAAAATGGGAGGTTCGGTCGGTTCTTTATGTCCCTGCAGTTTGGTTCGGTTCGTCAGAGCTGACAAATCGAATTTTCGGTTCAGTTCAGAAAATTCATATATATTTTTTTAGCTGAACCGAATTATTAAATTCATATATATATTTTTATTTTTTATATGTAATTTCATATCGAACTGAACCGATATAAAATTTTGATTTTATATTTTTTTTAATAATATCATTTAAAAATTATTTTAAAAATTTCTTTTTAATTAATGATACCGAACCAAACCAGTTCGATTTTGTTATTTTGACATTCACGGTTCGGTTCGGTTCGGAATATAACCGAACTGTGTTCACCCCTATTTGTTAAGAAAATATCAAGATTTTTTTTGTTTACACTGGCACATCAATCAAATTAACCGAACCGAACCGATTATATAAGTTCGTTTGGTTCAGTTATTTTTATTTGACCGGTTCAGTTCGGTTTAGGATATTAGTTAACCGATCAATGCCATTCGATTTCTTTTTCAGATATTAAAATATGAGCTAAATGCAAACTACATCATTAAGAGGAATTAAAGTAATTTCAACTAAAATGATTTAATTATTAACTTATTTGACACGCATCAAATTATAATAAGTTATACCTTAAAATTAATTAAAATAAGATGAGACAAACACATTTTAACTTATAGATTAAAGCTAAATTTAAATAAGTTACAACTTAAAAGTTTAACAATAAATATAAATGGAGTCAAACGGACCCATATACTTAGAGTAACTAAATTATTTCAAGTTGGTTCCAAAGCTTAAAACGTTACATAACGAGTAGTGTATAAATATGATAGGTTGATCCAACTTTAATGTGCATCATATTGGGCTTGTTTCGCTCAGCTTATAAGCTGCAACTTATGACTTATAACTTAAATAAGTAAAGAGCTTATTTTTAAGAGAGTGTTTGTCACAGCTTATTGAAATAAGCTAGCAGCTTATTTAAGCTAAAAAAACTAATACGGTTTAAGCTAAACTAATCTAGATTTTTGACTTAAAGTTCTTTTAATTTTTTCACATGTCTGAAATTACCCCCATCTTTTTTAAAAATTGCACAAACATACATCTTTTCTTCGAAGACATATCTATGAATTGAGAAGGAAACCGTGCTGCCTTGAACTGGAATGGTGGCGCTGAGGCAATCATTGATTCTTTTGGCAGTGCTTTCCCTGAGGCTAGGAGGGACAAGGTCATGGGTCGAGTCGGAGACACGAGTTCGGGATGGGTTACGGAGCCGGGTTTGGGCTGGGGCACAGGTCAGGGTCGAGAACAAATGTCGAGTCGGAGACAAAGGCCGGGGAGTTGGGTCGGGAACAAATGTCGAGTCAGAGACAAAGTCCAGGGAGTCGGGTCGGGAGCCAGGGTCGAGGGAACAGGTCGGTGAGTCGGGTTGGGATCACATATCAAGGGGTCGAGTCGGGTTCGAGTGAGATACAGGTCAGGGAGGTCGGGTCTGGTCGGGAACACGAGATCTTTAATAGGTTTTAAAATTAAAGAAAAATAAATTTGAACCACAAACGGTTTGTGGGCAAAATATAAAAAAAACGATTTAACTTATTTAATCATATTAAATAATTTAAAATTAATTTTAGTTTGATCATGCATATACGATATTAAAACGAATAGATTAAAGGAAAATAATTTTTCACCTTTACTCTGTATCGGAGAATTTCTGAACTGGTGAAACTCCCTCAAGCGTTCTTTGTGTTCTTCAAGTTTTAAGATCAAAATCACGAACAATTTCTGAATCAGTCCACCAACAACTACTTGTTAATTTCATAAATATATCTCAGAAGAATTTTACGTAGAAATTTGAGTGTGGGATCTCAAAATGATTGAAGAAGAAAAATCAAATCTTCCTTCTTCAGATTAATTTCGGCGGCAACAGTAATGAGACGAGAAAAACATTTTTCTCAGTTTTTGTATGTTGATAACAACAACTGTATCTAATACTCATTATCTCTTTGCAATCACATTACTATTAGATATTTGCCAAAATGTAATTTTCAGTATTTACAAATATATCCACATATTATAAAATATCTGAAAATTTCCCTAATTATCTATTATTGTCGAAAATTATACGATCTCCTAGAGTCTTAATTGTATCGAAATTCATCACTCCAATTGATAAATATATTTTATCATTATCAATTAGTTAATTTATTTATTTTATTTAACTAATTATCTAATAATTAGAAAATAATAAATATTAATTCAATACAATAATATCACTTAACTAACTTAAGCGACATCATCTATCACATATATGTGCAGGAAATATACTTTGGCACCAAAACGTATTTTGGTCCAACTTAGTTCTCTTTTCTATTCATGTTTTCTTAGCTATTTCTGAGACCGATTGGACTCACATGAACAAAACTTAGGATTCAAATACCTAGCGAATTTATCTTCATAAATTTCTGACCTATTCAATCATGACATCGTACGACTCCGCTATATGTTCGATACCGAATCAATTCTCGATTCATGCGCGCAACATTTTCTGTTGGTGTAAATAAACTCTATTTATTTTCACGTGCAAAATATTTTAACATAATACCCATCTTGTTATTATTTTATTAACTCCTTTATTGACTGTGAATAAGAAAGACATTATAGTGAGTTGTCTCGTACAATTCACAAGTCCTATTTAATAACTCATTTCATTGAATACTTGACCAAGTTAATTTATTCACACACCCATAATAAAGTATAAAGTGATATTGTTGTTTTCGTAATCCAACCACGAATTTTCATATCTCTGAATCACGCAACTCCTACTTATTTAACTTATAATCACAACAGTCAAGGTATTGTCCGCCAATTCGAACTGACTCATTTAACATATCAAAGATTGCAACTAACCAAGTCAAGTTACGTATTCACCTCAAGATTAAGGTAATTATGAAAATATCCTTAAGGTGTAACAATTAGATTTAGAGCTAGGTAAATGGTCATGGACTTTAAACTAATTTGTTACCGGTCTATTCAACATTTTCATAACATGTCTAGGTTAACCATTTGAGTCTCTACTCTTATTTCCAAAGACTGACATCCAACGTTTCAACCTAACCGTAATCGGATTCGATTGTCCAGTCGATCCTAAGACTGAATATTGTTCTAAACTATTTCAGAAGAGTTCATCTAGAGACGCTTCTGTCTTCACTCTTCTTTTGTTAATAATAGTTCCAAGACTTGAGTAATTTATAAACATGCTTTAATTTAATATAAAACTTTCAATTTATTCATAAAAAAATCAGTAATACAAATGTTTGAGAAATAACTAGATATAAATAAATAGTTATGGATATAATGCAACAATCTCCCACTTGGACTAAAGTAGACGTGTACAATCTATTATCCCCAAGCCCTCCAGATGACCATAAAAAACTTTACTGCTTAAAGTTTTCGTGAATGGATCTGCCAGGTTGTTGACCGTCAAAATATGCACAACGACAACGTCTCCACGCTGAACAATCTCTCTAATAAGGTGATACTTACATTCTATGTGTTTGGATCTTTTATGTCTTCTAGGTTCTTTAGATATTCGCTACATCCTCACTGTTATCACAATAAAGTGTCATGGTCTTGTCAGTGTCTAGAACAACTTCCATAGTCATTAAGAACTCCCTAAATCATACAACCTCCTTTGCAGCTTCACAAGCTGCCACATATTCAACTTCCATGGTAGAATTAGTAATGCAAGATTGCTTGATACTTCTTCATGCAACAACTCCACCATTCAAGATGAACAACGATCCTGGAGTGGACCTCCTGGAGTCCTTATCATCTTGAAAATCAGAATCTGTATATCTTATCATATTCAAGTCACTACCTGAATACACAAACACTAAATTCCTTGTTCTCCTGAGATACTTAAAGATATGCTTGACGGCATTCCAATGCTCGATTCTAGGATTAGATTGGAAATGACTTACTACGCTCATGATATAGCAAATATCAGGTCTACTGCAAAGCATCGCGTAAGTGTGGCTTCCTACGGCTGAGACACAGGATATCCTTCTCATGTCTTCCTCTTCATGAGGAGTTTTGGGAGACTACACCTTGGAAAATCCCTTCTTGGAGTTTTTCATATCGAAGTGATCCAACACCTTATCAATATTAGATTTTTGAGAAAGTGTCAATTATCTATTCTTCCGATCTCAAAAGTCTGAATATCCAAGACAAATGCAGCTTTTCCAAGATCTTTCATGTCAAATTACTTTCCAAGCAAAAACTTGACATTAGACAATTTTCATGCATCACTCCCAATTAGTAGAATATCCTCTATGTACAAGACTAGAAAAATCACATTCCCTTTGCGTATCAACTTATACACATAAGGTTCATCCACCAACTATTTAAAACTATAGTTTTGAACAGTTTCATCGAATCTAATATTCCACGACCGTGACGCTTTCTTAAGTCCATAAATGGACTTCTGTAGTTCACAAACTTTTCCCTCTTGGCATTTCTTCATGAACCCGTCTGGTTGAGGCATATAAATGTGCTCTTCAAGATTTTCATTCAGAAAGGCAGTCTTGACATCAATTTGCCAGATTTCATAATCAAGGGTAGCAGCAATGGACAAAAGGATTCAGATGGATTTAAGCATGACTACTAGTGATAATATATCCTTGTAGTCTATACTTTCCTTTTGGGTGTAGCCATTGGCTACTAGCCTAGCTTTGAATGTCTCTACATTCCTATCTAGACCTATTTTCTTCTTATAGATCCATTTGCATCTTACGGGTTTTATCCCTTCAGCTAGATTTCAAAGTTTCAGACTCCGTTTGAGTACATCGAATATATCTCAATGTTTGCTTCAGGTTCAGCCATGGCCTCCAAGTAAGAGATTGGTTCATTTAGGTCATTGTCTGAGACAATTATCAAAGCTTCTCCATAGGGCATGTACCTTTCAGGTTGTCTCACAACTCTCCCACTACGTCGAGGCTCCATAGTCTCTAGCTCCTATCGTGGTTCTTCCATTAATGAATAAAAAATAATGTCTGATTGGGGATTCGGTGTTCTCCCACTCAATAATTCCTCTAGCACAACTGTTCTTTTCGACTGTACACTGTTAATATAATATTCTTCGAGAAAACGAGCATTCATGCTAATGAATGTTTTCTTTTCAATCATACTGTAGCAGATATACCCCTTCGTTCCTATAGGATATCCTACACACATGCATAATTCTGAACGACTGGCCAATTTGCATGTCTTTGATCTTAGAACATGTGCTGGGAAACTCCATATTCTAAAATGGTGAACGAACAACTTTCATTCATACCGTCTTTCATATGGTGTATCAGGCACCGTCTTTGACGGAACTTAGTTCAGAATATATGCCGCTGTTAGTAAGGCATATCCCCAAAATGAATCTGATAGGGATAATAACTCATCATGGATCTAATCATATCCATCAGAGTTCGATTCCTTCTCTCTGACACACCATTTTATTGTGGCGTACTAGGTGCTGCAAGCTGAGAAAGAATGTCTTCTTCCTGAAGAAAGTTCTCAAACTCTCCTAGCAAGTACTCTCCACCACGATCAGATCGTAGTGTTTTGATTTGTTTTTCTAATTGCTTTTCAACCAAGGCCTTATATTTTTTGAACTTTTCAAAAGTTTCAGACTTTTGATGCATTAGATAATCATGACCAAAATATGAGTAGTTGTCAGTGAAGGTTACGAAGTATTCATAACCTTCTATTGCTTGGATATTCAATGACCCACATACACCACTATGTATGAGTTCAAGGCATTGAGTGACTCTTTCACCATTTAATGAAAAAGATCTCTTAGTCATTTTTCCTTCTATACATGGTTCACATATGAGTAGTGAACCTGTACTTAAAGATTACAAAGGACCATCTTCACAAGTCTTTTCATCATGTCTAGGCTAATATGTTCAAGATATAAGTGTCACATATAGGTTATATCGGTTGAGTCATAGTTCAACATTTTTACTATCCCTATGTGAATCGACGTTCACTTCAGTGTCACAAATGATGGGTACTACAGGTTTTACATGATACTATTTATTAATCATTCGTCCAATAGTAATTAAACATTCATTTCTAAAAATACCAATATTTTTATCAATGAATTTTAGATCAAATCCTTGCTCAATTAATGCACCAATAGAAATCAAATTCTTCCCAAAACTCGCGACATAATAAACATCACACAAAATAATAAAATGTTTCTCAAAATATAATTTAAAAGTTCCCATTGAGACAACCGATACTAGTGCTTCATTCCCCTAGAAAAAGCTGAACTCGCCCTCGTCAAGCCTTCTTATTTCCCTAAACCCCTGTAGGGAGCAACATGTGTGGTTAGTAGCTGTAGAGTCTAGATTCCAAGAAAAAGTAGAGTCAGCTACATAACAGGTCTCAGTAACCATTACTATACCTTAAGTTCTCAACCCTTTGAGATACTCTGGGCAGTTGTGTTTCCAATGACCAGCAGCTCCACAACGATGACACTTGTTTTTCGACTTGTCTACTCTCGCGGTGCTCTTTCCTTTGGCAGCTCTCGGCTTCTGCTTCTTCACTTTCCTTGGTCCCTTTCTATGTTTCTTCTTAGATCTAGAGGTGGAAGACCTACTTTCAATAAAGTTAGCCTCCCTAGATTTCTTCTTGCCCTTTAGAAACAGGGTCTCAGCAGCTTGCAGCTCCTTCATGAGCTCAGGAAGTGAGTAGTTCAGCTTATTCATCGAATAATTAAGCTTGAAGTTCTCAAAGGTACTAGGCAAAGATCTCCATCTCGTTCAGATAATTTATGATCAACATCATATGTTTTCTGACAGGAGTTCCAGGTTCCATCCTGCAGGTCATGAAGTTACGCACATCTGTCTGTCTGGCTTGACGACTCTGATCCTCGAACATTCCGGTGATGTTTAACATCATATCAGCGGCGGTCTCAAAGTTTTGATGCTGCTGTTGCAACACATTGCTCATAGATGTCAAGATGTAACATTTGGCAATCTCATCAGAACGCAGCCAAATGCATAAGCATCATTTTCCTCTTGAGTCGATTCAGCAATAGGCTCAAGAGGACAATGGGTAGTGAGCATGAACTTGTGCTTTTCTTCCATCAACACGATATAAAGATTTCGTTTCCAATCCACATAGTTTTCGCCATTGAATTTTTTTCACACTAAGAATAGTAGAGAGAGGGGATAACGACATGATTACAAAAAAGAATAAATAAAGCAGTGTAAATAAATGCTCAATTGCTTAGGAAAGTATGATATATGATGCAACTACTAAATATTTTAAAATCCATTAAAAAATATTTCCTCCATGATGTTACGATAAAAAATGATTGCTTGTCTTATCGAGGGATGAAGTCCAAACTATCTTCTATCGCATCGAAACTCTTCTCGTTTGGTTAACGCTCAAATGTATCCACATCTAGCTTAACCCATCACCAATAGTTTTGGTCATCTTAGCCCCATTGATTAGCCCCTATGGGAGGATTCCAATGTAGTTCAGTCTAAGTGTAGCCAACGCATCGACTCTTAAAGGTTACTATGGACTAACAGTTCATCTATAGGATGACCCTGCCTCACCACTCCCTTTAGAAGTCTTAGTTTCTGAAGCAACTTGATAACTTAAAGTAACACGATTTCAAAGTTTCTCACATTCAAGTGAGGACCACTATAGGCGGTTCTGACCCTTCCTCGTCACCCGATGAAGTTTTTGTTGGAGATCTTGAGAACGTTTCAACGTAAATGACCTTCCCACTTAGTTTTTGAAAAAAAATGGATTTTTGGTTATTTTTCAAAAAACATAACTTTTATTAATTTGAAAAACGTGCTGAAATTTATAAATCCTTTATTAATGTTAAATCTCAATTTAAAATCATAACCATTATAAATTCACATTGTAATTAAATATAAATTCTTATCAATTAATCTACAATGATACATGTACATGCTATATGGCAATTTGATATTGACATATCCCAATCTATATAGCATGTTATATGATGATGCACAATTAAAATTAAATCATACATTTAAATTTAACCTCTCTATTAGCTCATTTCTAATTACAACCCATAAAATAATAATAAATAAATTACAAATTAATTTATGAACTAATCTTTATGGCGTCTACAATTTGCTCCTTCGTCTCCATGTTGTCCCACCATTTTGTAACACTTACAAAATATTAGTCTCATTTTTAAAAAATAATTTTCAATTGAATTTTTTTAATTTTCTAACATATTTTTACTTTGATAAACAAATTACCAAGTAATTAGTAAATTGATTTATTTTTAAAACACTTTTTTATTTTTCTAACATATTTTTACTTTGATAAACAAATTACAAGTAATTAGAATATTGATTTTTTTAAAACATTTTTTAAAAAAAAATTACAATTATACAAGTGTTGAAAAATTTATCAAATTAAATTTTAATTATATAAAAGACTAAAATTGATTTCGAAATCATATTTTAAAATTTGAATTTTAAAAATCCTAGGTTTCCTAAAAACATGAGTTTCCAAAACTTGTAGGTTTCCTAATCAGATTAGGACTCTACCATGCATGGGACAACACATGGCAGCAGTGGCGAGCGACGGCCAGTGGTGAACAGTACCGTCGATGAACAGTACTGGCATGAACAATACCATCGATGAACAGTCTGGCGTGAACAATAGCATTCCCGGCATCTTCTTGGTGGCTGTCCGGTGACTTCTCGGCGGCAGTTTCGAGCACTTTCTGACGACGATTTCGAGGCGATGATGAATTTACAAAGAATTTAAAATTTACAAAAATTACAATAATTAAATTACATAAATTCATATACCTCAAATTGGGCGTACATCAATTCTAAATAAAAAATGCCTAGAGTTAGTAGTTTGGGATCCAATCACAAAACATATTCAAAACTTTGAATCTACCATACAAACATATGCCAATATTCATAAAATTTACGATACGTTCGTTTTAATTATCTATATGCATAATCTTAAAGCTACGCTCTGATACCAATTTCTAGGAACAATCGGTTTTAAAATTAAAGAAAATTAGATTTGAACCACAAACATTAAAAGCAATTTTAGTTTGATCATTTATATACGATATTAAAACGAATAGATTAAGGGAAAATAATTTTTCACCTTTACTCTGTATCGGAGAATTTCTGAACTAGTGAAACTCCCTCGAACGTTCTTCGTGTTCTTCAAGCTTTAAGATCAAAATCACAAACTTGATCTTCCACGAATGATTTTCGAATTAGTCTACCAACAACCACCCGTTAATTTCATAAATATATCTCAGAAGAATTTTACGTAGGAATTTGAGTGTGGACTCTCAAAAAGATTGAAGAAGAAAAATTAAATCTTCCTTCTTCAGATTAATTTCGGCAGCAATAGTAGTGAGAGGAGAAAAATATTTTTTTCTCTTTTTGTGTGTTGATAACAACAATTGTGTCTAATACTCGTTAACTCTTTACAATCAAATTGTTATTAGATATTTATCAAAAAGTAATTTTTAATATTTACAAATATACCCGTATATTATAAAATTTCTAAAATTTCTTCTAATTATTTATTATTGTTGAAATTAGATGATCTTCTAGAGTTGTAGTTGTCTCGAAATTCATCAATCCAATTGACAAAATATAATTGATCATTATCAATTAATTAATTAATTTATTCTATTTAACTAATTATCTAATAATTAAAAAATAATAAATAATTAATTCAATACAATAATTACACTTAACTAACTTAAGTGACATCACTTGTCACGTATAAGTGTAGGAAATATACTTTGGCACCAAAACACATTTTGGTCCAACTTAGTTTGTTTTTATATTCTTTTTTTCTGAGTTATTTTTAAGATCGAATGGACTAACAAGAACAAAGCTTAGAATTCAATACTCAGTGAATTTCTCTGCATAAATTCTCCACCTATTTAATCTTGATATCGTACGACTCCACTACAAGTTCGATGTCGAATTAACTCTCGATTCATGGCGCTACATTTTCTGTTGGTGTAAATAAACTCTATATAGTTTCACGGTCCACATAATATTTTAACATAATACCCATCGTGAATACCAGTAACAAGAGCAAAATATAAAATTACCATTTTACCCCTCTTGTTATTATTTTCTTAACTCCTTTTTTGTCTGTGAATAAGAAAGACATTATAGTAAATTGTCTCTTACAATTCATAAGTCTTATTCAATGAATCATTTCATCGAACACTTGGCCAAGTTAATTGATTCACACATACATCATAAAAGCATAATGTGATATTGTTGTTTTCGCAATTCAACCATGAATTTCTATATCTGTGAATCACGCAACTCCTACTTAATTAAATTACAATACCAACAGCCGAGGTATTACCCGTCAATTCGAACTCAGTCATTTGATATATCAAAGATTACAACTAACCAAGTCAAGTTATGTATTCACCTCAGGAGTAATGTAATTATAAAAATACTCTTAAGGTGTAACAATTAGATTTAGAGGTAGGTAAATGGTTTTGGGCTCTAAACTAATTTGTTACCGGTATATTCAACAAGTTCATAAAATGGCTAGGTTAACCATTTGAGCTCCACTCTTATGCCTCAAGAGTGACATCTAACGGTTTAACCAAACAGTCGTAATCGAATTTGATTGCTCATTCGATCCTAAGACTACGAATATCGTTATGAACTATTTCAAAAGAGTTCATCTAGAGACACTTCTGTCTTCACTCTTCTTTCATTGACAATAGTTTCAGGACTTGAGTAATTTATAAACACGCTTTAATTTAAAATAAAACTTTCAATTTATTCATAAAAAATTCAGTAATACAAATGTATGAAAAATAACTAAATACAAATAAATAATTATACACTATTTTATGGACATATTCCAACAACAAAGTCGGGTCGGGTCGTGCCAGAGTCACAAGTCAGTGAGTCAAATCGGGCCATGTTCGGGTGGGACACGGGTCAAGATGGGTAGGGGAGTCAGGTCGGGTCAGGTCGAGGACATGATTCTCCGACCCCAGACCCAAACCCTGACCCAGGCCTTGATCAGATCCTGACCCAGACCCCAAACCTGACCCAAACCTCAACCCCGACCCATACCACGACCATGACAGACTCTGACCCTGAACCTTAGGTTAGGGAGTCGATGTCGGTTCGGGTCGAGGAGACGATGGTCGAGTGTGACACGGGTCAAGATGAATCATAATTCGGCCGGGTCGGGGAAATGAACGATTCATAATGACTCTCGTTTAGATTAACGATTTAAAAAAAGATGGATATTAAAGAAATGAGTTAAATACAAGCTATATCATTAAGAGGGACACTAAATTAATTTCAATTAAAATAATTTAATTATTCACTTATTTGTCAAAATACTTATAATAAGTTATAACTTAAAGTTAATTATAATAAACTAAGTCAAAAAAGTTTTAACTTATAGATTAAAGTTAAATTTAAATAAATTATAACTTAAAAATTTAAGCTATAAATTTAAGTGGAGTCAAACATGCCCATTGTAAAGTAATCAACTTTTGAACGTATGGCTAAAATTGAAACTAAAGAGTAAGTTCCCTTTAAAAAATAATTATATAGTACATTTAGTGACCTAAAAATTTAGGAGTAATTCTAGATGATCAGGTGTAAATAATATTTTATTTGACTAAGTGACATATCAATTATTCGTTGATTAATTAGTAAAATTATCATAAAAAATGTTGAAACGTCCAATAAATGATTGACATATAATTTCATCAGATAAAACTTGATCACAACTGATGAGTCTAGAATTATTCAAATTTTATAAGATTTAGGGATTTAAGATGTTAAATGGACTTTAAGCCATAGTCTAAGGAGACAAAAAAACTTGGTCTACAAAGTGTACTTGGCCCAAACATTCATAATCTTTTTTGGATTTTATTTATTTTTGAAGATAAACTATATTAGTCTCAACTTGGGTTATCACAAGTTTTTCTAGATAATTTTTAACTTCTATCGTAAAGGGTAAATGTCTCTAAGTAAGATAAAAAAAGCCTCTAGGGATTGTTTGGTAACTCGTACTGTACAGTACTAAAAGTATGACAATATTATTTTTGTATTATCCGACATTTGACATAAATATTTAGACCGTACTAATTAATACGGTGGGACTCTTTAGTCTCACCCGCATAGGATAATCTAATCCCCTTCTTTTAGGTGGGACTATATCGGACTAAGAAAAATAAAGTTATTTTTTAATTTATATCTTAATAGCTATTTTTTAATTTATATCTTAAAATGATTTTTTTATTAAAATGATTTTTCTAATTTATAACTTACATGAACTTCACTCACTTACAAATATAATTTATGAATTTTCAAAAGGTGCAAAATTAATTACTTATGACTTAATTTTACCAAATTTCAAAGTCATTTACTATCTTTTTCTTCCTTTTTTCTAAATTTTTTTAGAGCATTTCAATCATATGAGTGGTTTAGTAATTATTTATATATTTTAAACGACTTATGTATTAAAAATTTAATAATTTTTTTTCTAATTTCAATGTTTATAACTATAAATTATCATTATCTTAAAGTTTCTGGGTATAATTAAATTTGTATTTTTAGTCAAAAAGTAGGGAATTTACGGTGATAGCATGAATTAGATAATTTATTTCATAGTTGAAAATGTAAAATAACATGTTAATGAATTTCAGATAGGTTTTTGCGGATCAAATCATGACAAACATTTTTACAATCTAGTACTATAACGCGCCAAACATTGTATAAGTGTTAAAGTTTTTTAACTAATACATCACCAAATACTGGACAATATTATTTAATCCAGTACTATATAGTATAGTACAATCCGACAGAATTAATACAGTACTATCTAGTACTATCCTGATTACCAAACGACTCCCTAATGCTCCCTCAATTTTGAGTGATTAGACACTTCAGTCTAAAAAAATTGAAAATTGATACTTTGGAAACGTATATACAATAGCCCCGATTAAATATCTATTAATTACTAACATAACAATCACGTGCTACATAAATCACGCTATCTTCAGCAAATTAGGAAATACATTTACTAATAAATCACATGTTCTCAAACAGATTAGGACAAAGAGATTGTGTGATTTAAGCCCTAATATTACCAAATTTGCTCAAGATGTTGTTTTGATGTAATGTAAACCTGAATTTTGATCATCTACGTAGTAGGTGATCATTCCATTAATAATTACTAAGGAACGTTTAAATAAGGACCAATGAGTATATATTTTGCAAACTCCTTTGACTGTTTTCATTCAAGGTGACTCTTGAGGATGGCCACACCAGCCGGGTGTTGGAAATCGATTTTTGAAGTCTTGAAATTAAAGTGTCCATGAACCAGAGTTGAGGGAGTATTACAGGATTTTACCATATAAAGAAACTTTTGCAACTCAAGCTAAGATGAAAAGTATGCATCATTTTTAAATTGAAAATATTAATAAAACATATTGGTTTATTTGGCCTGAAAGTCCCACATACGTAAGGGCAATGAATTAGGATTTTTGGTCTATGAAATTAAATAAAACGTTTGGCTATCCAGATTTAGAGATAACGTGTTAAATTAATAATTCTTTGACTTAATAAGATAATAAATTATAAAAAATTCATACATGTCCCACATATGATATAAATTAATAATTTCTTGATACATAGTGTTTATGATTCGACTATCAGATCTTCCTAAAATAAGACTCAATCCCTCTTTGATTCTTCTTGAAATGGATGTCACATTGAATCTTAACTCTAACTTTTCTTAACATGTTAAGAAGTTCTAATATGGTTTTCTCACACCGCAACAAAAATGTCTCCAATGTCATTATGGCTTTGAGAGCTTATTTGTGCAAAACGGGCTTCATACCTTGATAACTTAATAGTTATTGTTTAACCAATAATTTAATAGTTATTAATTTGTCGGTAATTTAATTTTCACTAAAATAATACTTTTTTTAATATAGGTCTAACCGTATATGAAAATAAAGTTGAAGTTGAACATAAAAATATTCTTGGCATAATCATCACGGTTGAAGTTGAACATAAAATATAAAAGATAAGATTGATAGGTTGCGTAATTGGTTACACAGTCACATCTATATTTAAGAGGATGTGTGTTCGAGTTACAATTCTCCCCATTCTTTTTAAAACTTTTAAGATTGACAAATTGGCATAAAAAAAACTTCAAATTAAAAAAGAAAAGGGCAAATCAAGAAATTTATTTCCTTTAGTTTCTTAATTTTACAAAAGAGTAATTAAAGACCGGCTGTAGACTAATTTTAATTGAGATATATCAATCGTTCATATGTTTGTAGATGATCACGTCTTATTAAAATAATTTATCAAATTAATGTGTTAATAATCAACACATCACTTGATCTAAATTTTGGGTTAGTAAAAATACTCTTTTAAGACAATTTAAATCTATAAAGATCCAAATTTGTTTTTCTACTTGCCGAATGAAGCCCTCAAAATCTATTTACATTTGTCTCTTTATTCACATTCATGACAAAATCTACTCAAATTAATATGCATTTAAACTTCCAAAAGATTGTGATAGTTTACCATAATTTATATCTTTACAATCCCTATATAAAGAGTACTATGATGAAAATCAAGATGAGCAAGAAAATTCATAAATCTTCTGAGGGAAAAAATGGCATTTTCAAGAATTGTATTGTCCATGTTCTTGTTGTTGGCTTTTGCTACTTTCAATCAGAATGTCAATGCTGCAATTGATAGATTTCCTACTGGTTATAATCCTTAATGATCTCTCTGTGTCTGATCAGGTCGTTTGGGGTATGTAATTCTAGTCCTGCAACCTTTGCATGTGCTGGCGTGTATATATATATAATATAATGTTATGTCTTAACTACTTAACTACTGATATTCTATTTTTCTTTTTCTAGATAATTGTGAAAGTAGATTTGAGAAATTATATAATATATTTGTTGTTATATAAATCTAGGCTCTCACTCGAAGCTCTCCTCTCAGATCTCTCGTTCAAAAATACCCTAAAACTTAGACGGGCTCAACCCCTTCTCATTTCCATTGTCGAGCAAAGTCATTTTCTCCTCATTCACAACTATCAAACTCAGTAAGTTAGGGCCCTCATCTCCCTCATCTCCCTCACCTCTCCTCTCAGATCTGCCTCTTTTCATCTCATTCACCTCTCTCATCTCAGTTCTGCCTCTCTTTGTCTCACTCGCCAATCTCATCTCAGATCTGCATTTCTTCATCTCCTTCACCTCTCTCGGTTTCATGTTCACATTTATAGGATTAGGTGAGCTCAGCCCTATTTTCACGATTTGGTTGTAGATATGAAATAATCTGTAATTTTACTTAAATATTTTTTTTTCCTGATTTTTTTGGATTTGCCAAGATAAGAAAACAGAGACTATTATTTTACACTTTACCCCCTCTCTGTCGTGATTTCTTAGGGTTTTATAAATCTAGTTTATTTTTCATTTGATTTTATTTGGGTTTCATTCAATCGCGGATTTCTAGCTTTGTTCGAGACCTTTTTCCGTTCAGTAGAGGGTTTGATTCGGGATAAACTCAACAACACTCGTGAATTTTGAAAAAACTTGGTCAAATTGATTCTGATGGTGTTGTTCAGTTGAAGGGAAGGGCAACCTGCTTGTTACTGAACTGATGTTCAATGGTAATGGTGTTGTTCAAATTGGAAAAAGCATGTTGAATAGTTGGACTGTCTTTTTTTGGCATTTTCTTTACTTTTCCTTTGTTTATTTTGATGCTTTATTTTACTGATTATGTGTCTTGTTCTGCAGTTGTAAACTTACAATATGACATTGTTGTGTTGGTCACTTTTTTATCTTTACTCATATATGAGCATAAGTATTTAACCGCGTCAGTCCTTGTTCACTTCACGTCTATAGTTGAATAATGGTTTAAGTTTTTTATGCATTAATTTCATTTCCTTGCAATTTTTGTTGTATTCTTTATATTAGTTGTGTGTGATATTTTAACAATTATACTAGTTGTAAAAGTAGCTTAATCAAAGAAAGGTCAAAGAATTACAAACAAACTAGAAATTGTTTTTTTAGACTTTCTACTGAAATTTTAGGTTTCGCTTTGGGACTCATCTATTCGGTGATTCTTTTTTCCTTTTTGCAGGATGAGTGATCTCTTACATGTTTTATGATTCTGGTTTTAGTTCAATTTTATGTTTTTTTGTCAATGGATTTCGGCATAGTTCTTTGTTATGTCTTACTTCCGTATGTTGCGCATGAGTATATCTGATTTTGTTAATTTAATTTTCTAATATAACTTTGTTTCTTTTTTGTTCGATGAGCTCCACTCCATTATAAGATTAACACATTATATTGACGTAGAAATCGTAGCACTAATGCTATTAGCAAATAGCTAATCTTTGCATAAATTGTGAGATTTAAAGCTTATTTGGTTGGGAAGAATTTGGTTAAAGTTGTTGTTTAGAGATGTTATGTAATAACACTGGTTTTGTGAAAAAACTTGGCGATAAAATCACCACTGCATATAGACTTAATGATTTGATGTTATGCACATAGTCTTAGTGTTTTTATATGCTTTACAAAGGATAGACTATACGAATGATGTTATACATATAGTCTTAATGATTCGATGTTATACACATGCTTTCAAATGTCACTTTGTTTTTTTTAATTTGTTATATAACACTATTTAATAGATCAACAAATCAACATGTAAGTGTTATCATATGATCCTACTGCTTGGGATGGTTAGTCTTATCTCATCCTTCTTTTGTTGTCTGTTTTTATGATATTTGGCTTCAGGTTCCTTTTGAATCCCGCCTGGTTTTTTGTGATATTTGGCATCAGGTTCTAATCACAGCTTTCTATTGTGGACCCTTATGGAGAGAGGTGTATGCTCTATGCTCACACATTGTAACTTGATCCAGAGGGTAAAATGGAGCAGCTGAAATAGTCATTAAAAAATATCAGGATTTGCATATTGTTCTGCTAGTTTCTAGTATAACATTTGTGTAGTTATGTATAGACACAGGGTTGAAGTGTGTTTAGAAGGGATTTGTATTGGAAGAAATATTCGTTTGTAGTGATATTTAATTCAATTTCAAATATAAGTGAAAATTGTTAATATTTGTATTGAGAAATTGAAAATTTTGAGACAAACAATATTATGTTACTTCACAGAGCAATCATGCATACAACCTTCACCACGCCTTATCTGAATTGATGAAATGGAAGGATTAAGTGTGAAAATGATAAATGTAAAGTACAATTATATCAAACTAAGTATGTATAATTAAAAATAGCTAAATGTGTGTAAATAAATATACTAACTGTGTGCAAGTATGAATGATTAAATGTTTGAAAATGAAGAAGTGTGTAAAAATGATTAAGTGTGTGAAAATAAGCAAACTTGTGAAAATGACTAAGTTTTGAAAATAACTAATTGTAAAAATGACTTAAGTGTATGTGAAAATGAAATGACTAAATGTGTGCAAGTGTGAAAATTGACAAATGTGTAAAAAAATTAAGTGTATAAAAATTACTAAGTGTGAAAATTATCTATGTGTATGAAAATATGCCTAAGTGTTTGTGAAAATAAGTAAGTTTGTGAAAATGACTATATGTTTGAAAATGACTAAGTGTGTGAAATTAGTTAAGTGTGTGAAAATAGTTAAGTACATGAAAATGTAAATTGGTTAAGTGTATAAAAATTATAAAATATGTATAATGGTTAAGTATGTGTGATTAAAATTATTAGAATTTATAAGTACATGAAAGGCATAATTGTACGAAATTAATATGTATACTTAAGTGTGAAAATGACTAAGTGCATGAGAATAAATAAGTGTATCAAAACAAGTAGGTCCAAACACCATAATCAGGACCTAAACGCCATCACTACATGGCGAGTTGCAGCCTAGTTTCGGGTTCAAAAAATATTATTTTAAGCACTTTTGGAGGCCAGGAAGTTGTTTCGGTCTTAATTTTAGGTTTTTTCGTAATTCCTATCTCTTTTAATTTCTAGGGTTTTTTATATGCTTATAAATTAAAAGGTAAATAGGTTGTTTTCAAAATTTTATGTGGTTATAATTTATAAAATAAAAAGTTAAAATTTTAAATTTCAATATTCAATTTCAAACTTTTAGCGGATATGTTCGATTTATAGATAGAATTTGACCTTCAGGTTTAAATGTGTTTGTCAAACCGATAAATAAGATTTATCGACCATCATAACATCATGACCTATAATTATATATGGTGAAAACCCGTTTCGCTCTATACTTGTCGCAAAAGTACAATTATCAATGATAACTTTTAACGAATATATGAATAAGTGTTCAATTGTATCAAGAATCCTTAATTAATCTAATCTAATTTCATATAATAGTGAGCATCATGAATGTTTGCATTGAAATAACTAGTTTTTCTATTTTTATCAATAATTTTCCCAGTGTAACGGTAAATAATTACAAAATATCAATTTTACAGTTGATTGTGAATGACGATTAGAGTCATATAAATGGCGATTGGGCCCAAAAATGGCGATTGGGTGGGAGACTGACGATCGCCTATTTAAACATGGCGTTTAGGGGATGAAACAGGCGATTGGAGGCATAAAACTAGCGCTTGACTTTGAAGATGCGATTAGCACCTTCAAGATGACATTTAGGGGGTAAAAATAGGTGATTCACCTATTAGGTATGGCGATTAGGTTATACGTATTTGGTGAACTCCTCCAATAATTATTATTTTGTACACATTTGGTGAACCCCAATACGTACAAATTAATCATTCTTCGAATGGTTCACCAAAATATTTCATTTACAAAAGTAACCATTCTTCGAGGAGTTCAACAAAACATTTCACTCACAAAATTAATCATTCTTCAAAGTGTTCTTCTAAAATGTAGTGGAGAAATATTATTTTACTTTATACTTGTTGTAAAATGACAACACATTAATCAAGAATACATTCTTAATTGTTATGAATAAGTGTTCAATTGTTTTAATAATTCATTACTAAATTCAAATCTAATTTAATGTTTATGATTCATCTAGTATACCCTGATCAATTTTAAAAAAATTAATTTGTTGAAATACTTTCATAAAAAGGTCCTAAAACCATTATATTGATGCAAAACCGCCAAAAAAATAACAAAACCGCCAAAAAATGAAAAAAAAATATACCAGGACCCACCAGTATTGAGCCCAAAACTACCAGTATTGGGTGAAAAACTGTCGGTATTGGATGAAAAACCACCAATATTGGTTAGAGAAACCATCGAGATAGATTGATAAACCCCAGTACGTAATTGGTGAACCTCACTACGTAATTGGTGAACCCGAGTATGTAATTGGTGAACCCCAGTACGTAATTGGTGAACCCCTCCAAGAATTATTAATTTATACATGTTTGGTGAACTCAACTACATAATTGGTGAACCCCACTACGTATTTGGTGAACCCCTCCAATAATTATTTTTTGCACGTAATTGATGAACTCCACTATGTAATTGGTGAATCCTAGTACGTAATTGGTTAACCACTCCAAGAATTACTATTGTGTACGTATTTGGTGAACCTCACTACGTAATTGGTGAGCCAACTACGTAATTGGTGAACCTCAGTACATAATTAGTGAAGTCCTCCAAGAATTATTCTTTTGTATGTATTTGATGAACTCCACTACGTAATTGGTAAATACCAGTACGTAATTGGTGAACCCCTCCAAGAATTGTTCTTTTATACGTATTTGGTGAATCTCACTACGTAATTGGTGAGCCTCAGTACGTAAATTGGTGAACCCTTCCAAGAATTATTCTTTTGTGCGTATTTGGTGAACCTCACTATGTATTGTGAATCCCAGTACGTAATTGGTGAACTCCTTCAAGAATTATTCTTTTGTACGTATTCGGTGAACGTAACCGGTGAACCCTAGTACGTAATCAGTGAACCCTAGTATGTATTTAGTGAACCCCTCCAAAAATTATTATTTTGTATATATTTAGTGAACCCTACTACATAATTGGTGAACCCCAGCATGTATTTGGTGAATCCTAATACATATTTAGTGAACAAAAAAAATTATTACCTACTGACTTTGTGTGGCCATGATTACTCCAAAAACAATCTAAAGGATTACAATGACCCACATCAATGCCGGGAATAATTTTCTAGCATCGTAAATTTTTTCATAAATCTAAGGCAATGTCATCTCACTCCCTATCAATTATCTCCATTTTGTCTACTATATGGAGAAATAAATTTATCATGGAGAAGTAAACTTATCATATTCTAATCACAGTATTATATAATATCATGATCTTCTTTCGATATATTTGGTCGAGCACAACTCAAATGCATCCAGCATGTATTTCTTATTTTAAATATCAAGTATACTATTTATCTTGATTTTTAGCGTTTGAAAATGTCCGATAATTTGATAAATATATTGATACTTGAATCATTATGAATCAAATTTGTACCCAAAAAAAAGTAAACCACTATTACAATTTTGGCCTTAGACGGTGAAAAATCATCATTATAACCCTATAATGATGGATAACTGCCTGTTATCTATCGGACTTAGTCTTTTTCAATGAAAATCATCATAATAGGGTGTCACGAAAATCAATTAGATGACGAGTAATCCCCGTCATTAAAGGTGCCGTAAAAAGTATTTAGATGACGGGGAATCCCCGCCATCTAATGTCCATGTTTTAAGAATAATTGTCATAGAAAGGAAAAAAAATACCTTTCCATGATAGTTTTTTCATTTAATTATCATTTCACGACAGATTTTTTATATACATTAATGTCAAAATAGTTTTTAATGGATAAATCATTTGCCCATTCATATTGATTATAGAACAAATCATTTGAAACTTTAGGAAAATATCTACAATGTTAAGAACACTATAATATACTTTGGAGTGAGATAGTGGCATCAACTGTAGCATAGCCATCTCTACGCTTCTGTGATGCAGTAATCATGATGCTGAAGCGAAGCTAATGTTGTCTTTACAATATGCTTCGGTACTATATATGAGACACCACTCAGAATAACATCTAAGGCTGAGATTCATAACTTGACTATGATCAATCTTTAATAACCTAAAGCACTCAAAAGAAGTTCATAGTGCCAACGAAATAAGAACAATATTGTTGAAAACTTGTATGGATTAGTAAGGAGCATAAATCATCAAATTTGAAGAAATTACAACTTACTTCTCCTTTTTTGGCATTATCAAGACGATTGTAAATCCTAATGGCATAAACATCCTACAAAAACAAAATAGAAATAGGAAATAATAGTTTTATTATTTCAAGATAATGATTTCTAATCAAAATAAATTAAAAATTCATCAGACTCCTAAGCAAGATTTTCTCCAGAAGTCTGAAGCAATTATGAACAATAATGCAAGTGGGGGAGCTAGTTTCTTGTCAATTCATTTACTAAGACTAAAAATTACTCTGTCAAAAAGGAAAAGGGGGGAAACGGCAGTGGAAATGAATTTTACGGATTAATGACATCTATAGTATTTTTGCTAAGATTCAAGTTATGTATGCTATATCTCGCAAGCAAATATGAAAAAATTAGCTTGCTTTAAATGAAAAAGAAAATCAAAACGTACAGACTTGTTAAGCATTATAATATAAACATTTTTCTATTAACTTTATTGTCATCATAAATTGTAACTACTTTGGAATGAAAGCTAAAGTCATATTTAATTGTATAGAACATGGGTCTTACATTTGTATTCAATCATTCATAATTAAGCATTTCGATAGCATAGATGAATACCTTGTCAGCTACTTCCAATGACTTGCAATAAATTAATATGATGTTATCTGTTTGTCAAAATCAATAATTAAATAAGTGTGATTCTATTACACTACTTCATCATATTATAAGCCATAAACCAAGCAACATTAATGAAGATGTTTACTCCACTGTAATTAAGAATGTCAAAGTTGTTATGACTGGAAATATGTACATACTATCTGGAGTAGTCAAATCTATGAACCAATCAGCACCACCCCTTTTGAAAGATGGCACTTTTGCTATAATGTTTGATATCTGCGGGCAAAGAAAGAAAGTGATTAAATCAGAGATATATAAAGCATAAGATGCTATAGGAATTGTTATCATTTGCAATCCTTGTGAGAACATAGATATTACCGCAAGGAAAAGGCAGACATACAAAGTTATTATCCATAATCCTCGTAGGCATAAGAAATTTTCTAGAAGCTCTCATTCCGCAAGTAACTTATCATTTGCTGCATAGACTGAATACTCAATTAGAATTTTATGAGAAAAAAATTTAGTTAGTGCTATGACAATTAATAGTAGTTTAAAACACCTTTTTTATGTTGTCGCCAGACATCGAAGTGAATGAGTGAATTTACATTAAGTGGTCATAATTCAAGAGGGAGCAAAACACACAAGTGAGAGATAAGAGTAAGGTATATACAAATAAAATTATTTACTTTTTCCGATCTATTTTGATTAGGAGAGATGAAATATACTTGAATATGCTAAGTGAAATATTAATAAGAGAAATAAATGTATTCTGGAGAAGATGAAGAATACTCATACTTTTAACTCTGAATTTAATTACAAGCAAACTAGGATAGTAGTAGCTAAAATAACCTTGGAATGCATAACGATATTAAGAATGAAAGAAGTAAAACTCACACAAAGACATTATCTAACAAAGAACAACTTTCATAGAGTGGACGTATATCATGGAAACTTGAAGCTTGTTATTCGTGCGTCCTATACAATTAAATCCATATGTATGTGAATTTGACTAAGTTTTATACATGTTAGGTCTAGAATAGAAGCAGCAACCTTTACATATAATTAACATAAATAAATGCCCGTTTACATCAGAAAATTGAAATATATTGAAAAAATATATGACAAAAAAATGCATTTTCATTATGTCTTCCCATTTTGATCGAATGAATCTCCTCTTTGGTTTAGGAGCATTTGACAATGGATATATGGCATCATCCCATTTAAACCAATCAACATAAGGCTGTAATCACAACATAAGGAAGATAAAAATCGGGTAGTGGATATCATTTCTAAGAAGGTTATACTTAAAGCATAAAAGCAGTAAACGAAAATGGCATAATATCGACTCACCGCTTATGGATCAAAATCAGCATGTGGTGCCTTCCCTTTAAGAAAACTTCGAATCCGTAAACATAGCAATAAAATATATAAGGTTTCTTTTACATTTTATTCTTCTAATCCGATATTTGGGATGGAAACAAAAAGAAAGGAGAGAAAAATAAAACTTCTTTCTTACCTGCTTATTACGTCGTTCGCAATTTTTCTAGCATGATTGAAAAACTGGGAGCTTTTCGTAAGGTCGTCATTGTATAATGCAGCTTTCAAGGTAAAAAATAATTCTTTATAAGGATGACTTATTTCTTTTGAATCCCCACCCTCTCCAAAAGAGCAACTTGGAGATTCTGACATCTTCTCTAATGACTTTTGATCTTCATCATCATTAAGCAGTGCTTGCGATTTATTTTCTGCTCGCCTCGTTACAACAGCCTCCAACCAGTCCTCCATATTTTAGGCTCGCGAAGTACATGATTAGGGTATATGAAAACATAAGAGGAACTCATTTATTCAACAGTCAACATGTATAATAGTCTAGAATTGAACTTTAATTCAGTAAGCCTTTCACCGAAATTGTACAAAACAGCACTTCAACCCAAAATTGAACTAACCTTGTAATATCATGTTCTTATCTATTCCTTTTTTTAATTTATTTAACATCGACACTTCTGAACAGCAGAATAGTCTATTCAAAGTTATTTATGTTTTGTCAACACGGTCTTGAGGGAGGGGAAGACGAGAGATTTTTCAAGTTACATGTACAAGTTGGGCAACATTATACCCAAAGCTCCTAACAAGGGAAAGGTCCATAAATCAAAGGTATCTCCGCTTGGCGCATCGAAGGGAGAGACTTCTAATAAGGGAATAATCGACAAATAAACACATTTTTTGCAAGGACATGCAAGTCTACTTCCTATATCGAAGCTCCATAACTTAAAAATAAAGATAATGGCTTCAAGGGAAATCAGGCAGAGAGAGGGGGGTTGGGTAAGATTTAACACAAATCAGGCTAATCTCGGCAAGATTTAGCACAAAGTAGAAAGATAGAGTAAATGAGAGAAAAAAGGAAGAGAGACCAGCAATATCTTCAGGACAACCTTGCTCAACCCGCAATGGAAGCTCGCCGTGGAAGATCATCGTCGAACATCACTGTCGAAGCTCGCCTGGAAGCCGCCGTGAAGCTAGCTTGGCACACGGTATAACCTCAGAGTCGCCAATCGCCACTCGCCTCTGGCCTCTGTCAAAGAAAAAGAACACTAAGATGTAAAATTTGGGCTTGGGATGGATTAAATAGGATGGTATTTTCGTAAATAATACAAACTTTAGCAATTTCGTTACCACAATAAGATGTTATTATGATAGCTCAAAAATTAGCTGTCATAGCTGATAACACATTAATGACAGCTATTTTTGTGTTGTCATCTTACTCTAATTACCCCACCCTACATCATTTTGCTTTGACAAATTTTAGGGAGTTGTCATTGTAACATAGATGTGGTTGCCATTATAAGCCAAAATTATAGTAGTGAACCATGATAAAAAAAGAATACCTACAAAAGCTAATTAACAGTAATCATAAGCTAATAGGGGGTATACAACCGTCCTAGAAAACTCATCATGTCTCGTGAAGTCATCCTGATTTTGCATGATGAAAGTAATTTTCAAGACATGATGGACACAAATTACTTGACCTGAGCGAGAAGGGACAAAAATGTAAGAACCATCTTATTTATTTAAAATGACGTTGTTTTAAGTAAACTAGATATCCTATACTGCATTGGATGTGGCTTATACAACTAAGATAAAGTAAATAGACAGAAATACATTAACTAACGATTTTGCTTTATTTTTAGAACTATTTTTTATGGATGTAGTGCAAGGTTATCTAAAATTATGACCCTAAAAGTATAAATTTAAAATTATCCATTAGCTTCAAAGTTAAAAGCAAACACATCAATCAAACTCTCCCACAACGAAACCACAAATCACACTAAACCGAAAGTTTTTTACTTACATATAATTGAACCAAACCGCCCAAAGTACTGAAACCGGCCATATAGCTATAGTTCGGCTAGTCTAGGATGATTTTTCTTATGGCCCTAATCGAGGAAGGGGAGAACACCTATAGCTCCTAGATTTTTTTTAAACATTTATAATCAAATTACAAATGTATAAAAATCTTTTGATTCTTTTAAAAAATTTCTTACTTTTTATAAAATAGTTTATTATATTCAACTATAAAGAAAACTCATTACCTATTATTATTCATCAATAAAATGAGTTTTTCAGTAGAAAATATATATAATCAAACTACTAAGGTATAAAACTTATGGCCGTAAGAATTGTTTAATTTTCTTTCTCAATTTTTGTAAAATAGTTCTTATATTCAAATCTAACAAAAAACATTATCATATCAATATTCATTAAATATATGAGTTTTCAATCAATCGATGACTCAATTTTGTAGTTTTGAAATAGTTATAACCAAACTACTAATGTATAAAAATCTTTCGAATGTAAGAAATTTCAATTTTCTCATTTTTTGTAAAGTAATTTCTCATATTAAAATGTCATGAAAACTCATTACCACATCAATATTCATCAATAATATCAACATATTTAGTTAATAAATAAGTCATTTTAAAGCTAAGATTTATAACCAAACTACTAATGTAAGCTTCTGATGATAAGAATCATTTAGTTTTCTCATTTTTTTTTGTTAAAAGGAAAATATATTAACCAAAGGAAAAATACACAGATACAAGGGGCATACCCCAGGATCAAATCAAAACACAAAACCACACAAGTTTACAGTGAAAACGGAATACTTTTTTACAAGATAATGGTAACACCAAGCTACCCACAAGAAATCTTTAGGTCTAGAAACCAACTTCCAAAAATGTTTAGAGACTGCAGCATAATTCCATATAATCAAGTCTCTAATGTTCAAACCACCCTCAACATAAGGAGTACAAACCTGATTCCAAGGCACTTTAGCTTGCCTAAAGTTATCAGTCCTACCAGTCCATAGGAAGTTCTAAGAGCATCATTGATCTTCTTGATAACTATCTTAGGGAGAATGAGCAAGCTAGACCAAAACCCTTGGATGGCATAAAGAATAGACTTGATGAGCTGAAGTTTGTCTGCAAAGGTCAAATGCTTATTCTCCCAGCTCTTTGCTCCGTTAATGATTCTGTCAACTAAAACATCACAGTGGACCTTAGTCAATTTAGTAGCAATCAAAGCAATACCCAAGCACCTCACATGAAAGGTACCTTCAACAAACCAATTTCTTGTAGAATACAGTCTTGGATGTCGACACCAACATTGAAAAAGAAGATGGAGCTCTTTGCATTATTATGAGAGAGACCGAAAATCAAACTAAATAAATCCAGACCAGATTTAGTAATCTTAACAGAAGAAAGCTCACCTTTGCAGAACACAAGTAAGTCATCAACAAAAGATATGTTAACAATCATATCTTTCTTGCATCTCGAATGGAAGTGGAACCCCTTTGATGTGAGAGCAAACCTGAAGAATCCCAGTTAGTACCTCCATGCATAGAACAAACAAATAAGGAGAAATATGATCTCCATATCTCAAATCTCTACCACCCTGAAAATAACCATGCATGCTACCATTAGTCACACACTTCATAATCCAGCTGATAAATTTAGGGGGAAAGCCAAAATAAGTGAGGACTTTTCTTAAGAAAAATCAACTAATATTGTCATAGGCCTTAAGAAGATCAATCTTCATTGTACATCTGGAAAACATAATTCCTATGATAACTTCTGAGAAGCTCTTGAGAGAGATGGATATTACAGAGATTGATCTGCCTGGAACGAAAGCTGTTTGGTTCAAGCTAACCAAACCAAGAAGAATAACTTTTAACTTGTTAGTGATACACTTATAGAAGAGGTTGCAGCAACCAATGGACCTAAACTCAGTAATTTTAGAGGGATTGCTGACCTTAGGCACAAGAGATATAATTGTGATGTTAAGTTGTTTCAACATCTCATCATGCTCAAAGAATTCCAAGACTACAGCAACCACATCCTCCCCAATAATGTTCCAAGATTTTTTGAAGAACAAGGTAGAGAACCCATCTAGACCATGGGCTTTAAAGTCATTGAAAAAGAAGAAAGTTTGTTTAACTTCCTTGGTAGTAAAATCCTTAAATAAATCCTCAATCTAAGAAGGCAACTTTGAGCATAGAGTGAAGAAAATCTCAGTTAACAGCAGGAATCGGCCTTTGGGTACCTAATAACTCCCTATAAAAATGGATAACATGGTTCTGAATGTCCTGAGTATCAGTCACTAAAGTATCACAATCATCAGTAAGTTGAAGAATCTTGGCTCTTCTCTTGTTGGATTTTTATAGCATTTAAGAAGAAGGAAGAGTTACCATCACCAAAGTTTAACCATTGAATTCTAGATTTTTGCTTTAAAAGGCTCTCCTCTACCAGTTTCCATTTGAAGAAGAAGGACAAATTTTCTCATATTTGTAAACTAGTTCTTATATTCAAGTCTAATAAAAACTCATTATTATATCAACATTTATCAATACTATGATTTTTTTTGTTAAAAAGTAAATTTTATTCAACAAAAAAATATTTACACAATTACAAAAGGCATACTCCAGGTAAAGATCACAAAAATTGAACAAATAAACTAAACAATTACAATTAAGCTAAGCTTGAAAAGATTGCACAAGGTTAAGTTATAAATCCATCTCTCTATAAGTAAAGATTTATCTTGATTGAATTCTATCCTTAGCTAAATACAGGAAGCTCTCCCTTACCATTACAATATTTTCTTCAAAATCATGGAGGATTCAACAAATTTTCCAGTAACATTCTCCAATGTCTCTCATTCCATATACAATATATGAAAACAGTTAATAAAAGTTCAACATATTTAGAAGCCAAGCTTTTGGCAGAAGTGACCTTTAGCAACCAATTTTGGAAGGAGTTGAAAAGCAAATCAGGGCAGTATAAGTCACATTTAGCTATAAGATCTTGGAGTATAATTATGGTGGAATTACAATCATACAATATATGCTCAACAGACTCAGTTCCAGTAGCCCAAAAAATGCAAGATATACTAGCAATATGACATCACTTTACAACTTATTCTATTGGAAAGCTTATAATGAAAGGCTAGCCATGAAATAAATGAGCATTTTGGGATATTACTAGTTTACTAAACATGTTTTATCAATTGCACCTTTGGTCTAGGCTATATTAGGGCTTTATAAGTGCTTCTAATGGAGAACTTACACTTAGGATCATCATTCCACCTCCAAGAGTCAATCTGGTTTATAGAAGGAAAATACAAGTCAAGGTAAATCCCCCAGTGTGTGCCATACCAGTTGCCAAAGTAGTTTGGCCATACTTACCTATCATTGCTAAGTACCACAAACACAGTGGAGTTAAAAGGGTAAGGCTTGAGCTGCAAACTATATGTTTGCACCCAATATCAAACATGATCTTATATGCGTGTAATACTACATTTATTGCATTCGATAAATAAATAACTCAATTTGTTAGCTTTAAAATATTTGTAACTCAACTACTAATATATAAAAGTCTTTACTAAGTCCATTTTACTTGGCCTCATTTGACCCAGTTCTGAACCCTTTGCTGGCTCGGAAAGACCTCAGCCTTATTACCAAAAAAATTTATCCAACCAAATCGAGATGTTCTTCCCGGTACAATAGATTATTGGATAGGTTCGCGATAGGAGGACTGACCCTTCACTTGCAATGACATTGGGATAGGATTAGGTATGGGCTCCCCATTCTCTGAAGCTGAATTTTGAGTGGGCAAAATGAGAGAAATGTGTGTGAAATAGGAAAGTTGACAAACGTGAGAAAATAAATATGATATGTGTGTGTAAGTGTGTGGCGCATGCGTGCGTGCGTATGTATGTTAGGGAGATAAAAGGTCGGTCCATTTTGACCGGCAGTCCAAGACCAACAAATCTGGCAGGAGATGTTTTTTTGGACATAAATTGCCCTCATTGTTTTATGAGTTTCTTAATTATCCTTGATAAATATTAAGATTAAAATATTAATAACTTAAAATTAAATATTAATGAGACTTTTAACTTATTAGACCATATTGTCTAAAATAACCTTTGAAATTTCCAAATTATCCTTAAGTACTTAATATTTAAATATTTTAAATTATTTATGTTTCATCGTTTATTAGATTGTATTATTTTTAATAATATAATCAATTGTATAACTTAAATTTTTTTAAGTAAAGACAACTTAAAATGTTTAAAATCATACTAAAATTTGAAGCAACTTTGAACGAAATATATTATTAAATATACTAAAATATATCTTATTTTTATAAATTCTCCTTATACTCGGTGTTCTAATATCTATATGTTTAATTTCTTTTTTCTTTTTAAAATATTGTTTTAATTAAATTTTTACACGTTTAAATCTAGTTTTTTAAAAGACTCATTTAGGAAAATATGTCATATTTGAAAATAGTAAGAGAATGGTTGAAAAAAAATGTATTTGCAAAAATGACCAGATTTTTTTGTAACTATAATTTTTTTTTACAAAACTGAAGAATGTTATATACAGGTGTACTATAGTATATAAAATATACTACGGATATAAATTTATATACTATAGTATATTTTAATATACCATCAATATGTTGTGGTATATTTTGAATATACTATCAGTTTTTCGTAGTATATTTTAATATACCAACAATAAATCATGGTATATATATAGTATATTTTAATATACCAACAACATATCATAGTATATATGTAGTATTTTTTTATATACTATCATGTACCATACCCCTTCTCACACCCAAGCATGTCCCATTATTCTTCTTCTTCATCTATCTTGCTCGAAAAATTAAAAACTCAGAAATTAAACCATAAAATCAAGAAATTTTTGAATTCTTTCATTGTAGAACCAAGACCTTCAAAGATCTGAAGCTCCACTCTTCTCCATGACCATCAAAAATGAGTTCCTTCATTTTTTTTCTCATCAACCAGATTTGAAATTATTTTTAATGGCGGCTTTGGAACTTAATCTTTGATTACCCACACCATCGTACCACGCACGTGATAAAGAAGCACGGAGAAAATGCGAGAGAGAAGAAAATGGCAGAAAGGGTCGCACGACATAGATAGAAGAAAAGGTAGAGAAGGAGGGAGAGATCATGAGAGAGACGATAAAGGGAAAGAAGAAAGAAAGAAATCGATCATTTGTGCAAATAATAAACTTTTAGGCCATTTTTAAAAGAGTTAAAATAATTAACTTATAAACATAATGTTTTTCCTTTTTTAAGGGGAAGCTCTACGCGAATATGCTAGTCCATGGAAAACCTAGTCCATGGCATGCTCTATGGGAGGCATGATCTGGGTGGCTTGGGGCCCAAATGTGTTACCTATTTTTGTGATAGACACTACTAACCAGACATTATTTTGCAAAGTAAGTGTAATAGACAATGATTCAAAATGCTTCATTTCCTTTATCTATGCTACAAACTCTAGAGTGACAAGGAAGCATATTTGGAACTCTTTACTATCTCACAAGTCATATTGTGTTGGGTGGCCTTCGCTGTTAATAGGTAATTTCAATTCTATAGCTTGCCTCAATGAAAAATCAGGAGGTATTTATGGTTGGGATGATGGAATGGATGACCTAAACCACACTACCTTTGCCCTTGAAGTAAAGGACCTTCCATATGTGGGGTGCCAATTTACTTAGTCCAATCACCAAGATGGGCACTACATCAGGTGCAAGCTGGATAGAGCTATGGTTAATGCTCATTGGATAGAATTTTTCCCAGATACTAAATGCCTATCCCCCCCCCCTTGGATTTCAGACCACAACCCCATTGTCTTAAATCTAGCTAAGTCTTCACACAAACCCAAAACAAGCTTCAAGTTTTTTTATTTTTGGTTTGAGAGAGATGGGTTATGGCCTCTCCTTAAATCTTCATGGGCGCAACCTGTTAAGGGCTATGCCATGTTCCAATTATGCCAAAAGCTAAAGAATCTCAAACATGCTATTAAGGCTTTTAACAAAGCTTTTTGCAGTGATATTTCTTCCAGAGCTAAGCTTGCTAGGGTCAACCTAGAAAATGTTTTAAATGAGTTTGTAAAGGACCCCCATAATCCTCTTCTCCAAGCTTAAGAGAGAGGAGCCTATGATGACTTTATTGGTCTTAGATTGGTTGAAGAGAGATTCCTTAAACAAAAGCCAGAGTGCATTGGCTTGAACTTGTAGACAAGAACTCTGCCTTATTTTTTAACTCTATCAAGAGGAATAAGATCATATCTAAGACAACCCATTTGGGGGTCCAGGGAAACATCCTCACTTCTCCAAAAGATATTTAAGCTCACATTATCAAGTTTTATAAAGACCCACTTGGCTCCCCAAACCTTGAACATGATATGAACTTGTTGATTATTGACAATGTGCTCCTCAATAAGGTCAGTGCTACTAGTTCTCGTTCTTTGATATCCCACATCACTAAGGAAGAGGTGAAGCTTGCTATCTTCAATATAGGAAGCACTAAAGCCCCAAGCCCTGATGGATTTCATGCTGGTTTCTTTAAGAGAACCTGGCACATCATTGGACAGGATATGGCAGATGTAGTTCTAGAATTATTTCAATCTGGGCACTTACTTATAGAGATCAACTCCACTACAATCACCCTCATTCCTAAGATTCCTAACCCTTCTGTTGTTGGGGACTTTAGGCCAATCTTATGCTATAATATGGTGTATAAATGGATAACAAAAATTTTGGTTGAGAGATTGAAGCCAGTGCTACCTGAGATCATTAGAAAGAACCAGAGTGTCTTCATACAATGGAGGAAAACATCAGACAATATTTTCATGTCTCAAGAGCTTCTGAGGAGCTATCATAGATCGTTGGGGATGCCTAGGTGTGCCATGAAAATGGACCTTAGGAAGGCATATTATATCATTAACTGAGATCTGTTAGGGAGAGCTCTACAATATCTTGGTTTCCCTCATATGTTTGTTTCATGGATCATGTAGTACATTTCTTCCCCTTCATACTCCATTAACATCAATGAAGAACTCACTAACTTCTTCAGAAGGGCAAAGGCAATTAGGCAAGGGGATCCCATTTCTCCCTACCTATTTGTAATAATCATAGAGGTCTTAACTGATATTATGAAGCTTGTTACTACCAACACATATTTTCAATACCATTGGAGGTGTAGAGACCTGGATTTGGTGAATTTGTGCTTTACAGATGACCTACTCGTTTTCTATAATGGTGACATTTTTAGTGTACATTTTATAAAGGAGAGTTCAAAACTATTTCAGACTTTTTCTAGGCTCCAACCTAATATCTGAAAGAGCCATGTTTTTTTCTCAAGGGTCCCTTCCTAGGTGGCTGATGACATAAGGAGCGTGATGGGTTTCAAAGAGGACCACTTGACGTTAGGGTCCCCCTAATCTCCACCAAACTAGCAAAGGTAGACTATGATACACTTGTAGAAAGAATAACAAATAGAATCAAAGCTTGGGACTCTGAGTACCTCTCATATGTTGGCAGGCTCCAACTAGTCAAATCAGTGCTGCTTGCAATGTATCAATTCTGGAGTGGGCTATGTATTTTACCCAAGAAAGTAGTGAAAAAAGTACAAGATCGTTTGAGAAACTTTCTCTAGAATGGAAATGACTCTAAATCCTATGGTGCCAAGGTAGCATGAGAAGATGTTTGTTCTGAAAAATCCCAAGGTGGGTTAGGCCTAAAGGATCTAGTTCTTTCTAATGAGATTGCTATTGCTAAGCATCTTTTGTCATTGATTAATACCTCACACAATTCCCTTTGGAAAGGCTGGTGCGATGCTTATATTATCAGGAAAAGCTATATCTTCCTTGTCAAAACCACAACAAACTCTTCATGGGTTTGGAGAAAGCTTCTCAAGCTTAGAAGTAAGTTCCTATTGTTTTGCTCTATCAGGATTGGCAATGGGGAAGCTATTAGCCTCCTAACAGATTGTTGGCACCCCTTGGTGTTCTTTTTACCAAGTTTGTGAGAGAATCTTGGCTATCACAGGATGGGACTTCAATACCAAAGTCAGCACTATCAGTTCTAATGGGCAATGGTCTTAACCAACCTTCAGAGGCATCCAAAAACTTAGGGGCAACCATCCCCCCCCCCCTCATAATCCTCTCATTCCAAATTGTTGGTATTGGTCTGCCAGTCTAAGTGGGTCCTTCTGTGCTAAGGACACCTATAAAGTTTTGGCCACTCCTAGAGCTCAGTTTAATTGGGCAAAGATCATCTGGTTCAAACACAATATTTCAAGGTGCAGTTTTATCTCTTGGTTAGCCTTATTGAACAAATTGGCTACTAGAGATAAAATTGCATAATGGAATACTACTCCTGACCTGAAACTTGATTGTATGTTTTGTATGGAGCACCCTGAAACCAATTAGCACCTATTTGTGACATGTGAGTTTGCAAAATCTGTATGGGGAACTCTTGCTACCAAATGTGGCCTCACTTGCACTGCTAGTAGTTGGCCTCAACTCATTTCTTGGCTGCTTTGCTATTCTAAAGGTGACAAGATCACTGAGGTGATTATCAGACTGATTTTCTCTTCCTTTATCTACTACATTTGGAGAGAAAGGAATTATAGGGTCTTTGAAGGAAAATTTTGAGAGAAGCAGGTGTTGATTAAAGTCATAGTGAGCAATGTCAAAGCTAGATTATGGAACTCCAAGGATTTCAAGATTGGGAAACATTGTAGTCACCTAGTTGGGAGTTAAACCCTGACATGTTTATGTAACCTTCTATTCTGCACTTTATTTTACTTTTGATTATTGTAGCTTATGTATAAAGGCAATTGTCTCCTTTTTTATCTTGTAGCTTACTTATAAACGCAATCTCTTTCCCCCAAGATGTGTGGTTGTGTTCTGGCTTTGTGGAGCTAGTCTTCTATATTGTTTGCTATTTTATGCCTCCCTGGTCGTTGAATCTCTTGTAGGTGACTATTCTCAGGTGTGGATGTCCCCTATTTGAGGGGAGACTTTGTCTATTTTGAGTTGTAATAGTTGACTTTTTGTTGACCATAGTTTGATAACTTTGGTTTTTTAGTAGTTTACATGCCTATCTATAAAAGGCTTTGAAATGGTGTCTTTGTGGTAGCCTAGGACCTAACTTACCTGTAAATATTCTCTGAAATATATCTCTTGTATATTTGTAAGTATCTTTTTGGTTTATACAATTTTCATTTAAATTCAACAGGTCAATTCAACAAGTCCATGTAAGACAATGACACCTTATTGAATTAAATCAAATTTATCAATCTATAATTGACATATCATTTTATATTATATATATTTTATAGATGCAGAAGAAATGCATCAGAAATCGCTAAATGCATAAGTGAAGAAACATATAATTTCATCAGGAATACTAAATAAAGTAAAGGGTCCAATAAAAAGCCAGCTAATGCGATGGCCTTTTTTCCTTCTTAATAAAATACACTCATTTTCCAAGTTCTCATTGATTAAAAAATTTAGTCCATTTAGTTAAAAAAATTACAAACTGTTGCAATCGGATCCTTATGGTAGCCTCTTATCATGGAATTATTTTATTTAATTGATGATCTAGAAAATTGAGATATTCTTAGACGTGATTATAAGTCTGTATTTTCAATAATACAAGTACTTTCAAGATTTGAGACTAATAAAATTATTTATTACAATATTTTAATTTAAGAAAAGTTGACTTAAAAGAACTAAATCTAGAATCTAAGTAAACTTGGAGACTAAAAGTGCATTTTAAAAATTTCAAACCTTAAGTATAAAAACACCCGCGTCACTCTGACTATTATGCAAGTACACTTACACACCTTCATTGACTAATTTAGTCCCCCTAAACCCACTGGCTTGGAAGCATTTCAAGAGTAAAAATACGTTTGTGTCACCTCCCACAAATCATTTATTACGAAACCATAATAGTACGTTTGGCTTTGAGTATTTTCATTGATAAATTTATTTTTCAGTACTTTTTCATAGTTATTACACGGTAAAATTATTTAATCTCATAAAATAGTAATCTCACCTTACTTTCTCTACGATTTACTCACAAAAATTCACTTTACCAAATAATTTTCACATCTTATAACACATCAACACATTTTTCACAATAATTTTTAATTTTCCAAATCCTCATAAAATATCTTTATTTGTTTCAATTAGTCTTACTTACTTTTGATATTTTATTTTCTTCAATACCAAAGCGTAACAAAACTGATGTAAAATATCCCGATACTGAAATTCCATTCCAGTCCTGATAGAACCAAAACAGTCTCGATACCAAATTTTGAGATTTTTTTGCCTATACTGACCCATGTCCCGGAAGACTCGCTCATCAACTCGTCTCAGGGTTGTCTCGTGAGATTAAGACATGCACATTAATTAGAATGAATGAAATAAAATATCAAGTATGAATTGAGGATAAATAAACCCTTCATATATAAATAATATAAAATTTAAATGATTAAAAATACATGTTAATAATATCAAATATTTTTTAAAATTAAAATTTATTTTCTTCTCTAAAATAAATATTATTCATAAATTGTCAGTATTTAAAAAATACTAAATTTATAAAGGACACTATAGCTAGATTGTTTATCACGTTTCATTCTTTGTATGGAGAACCGCACCCAAGGGATGAAGCCGTCGATCTCTTATTTGTTTTGTTCATGTACCAGAACTAAAATATTTTGCTTGTTCCAACCAAAGCGGAAGAATATTAATAACCATGGTATTCATATCTACTAAAAAAAATACATGTAACGAGAAAACTGTTATGTAATATTAAATATTTTAATGTGTTAATATGAATGACAATTATTTATATAAGACTTATTTTTATATATAAAAGAGGAAATTATATGATAATTAATTTATGATATCGAAGAAAATGTAATCAAACACAACATGAATTATTAAGATTTCATAGCAGTTGCCAATAGAGAATCTATATACAATTTTGCTACGTAATTTTGAATAATTTATCATTGAATTTATTTATACGGTGTAAGTAAAAAAATTATTTTTGTTTTTAGCTTAATCATGTAAGTAAATACAAGTAATATTAGACAAGCACGCGATAAGTTTGATAATTTTCTTGTTTCCTTTATGTTGTAGTTGACCTTTTAGACGCTTCGCTAGAAACGATTAATTGCTTTATGAGAGAAAACAAGCTACTTGCTTGCATTCTATTCTATAAGCGAGCAATTTATAAGACATTCTATTTACGCTTACTTTGAACAAGAAAAGCATGTACACCATTTGCGTATTTTTAGGTAAATTATAGTTTTGCCCCTGTAATTTGGGGTAGTTTTCATTTTAGACCCTCCATTTTAAAAATGGACAGTGTAGAGTAAGGTTGTCAGTATCGCAATCTGGATCGTACAATCCTACGATCATAGGAGGGGTCAAAGGATCCAGATCGTGTAGAAGATTATTTTTTGGCAGGATCGCGATCCGGTACTGATCTTGGTGCTTAAGTAAACTACTTGATTCCAGCCTTGTTATTAAAAAAAGTGTTGATGGTGGGATTTGAACCCTTGTCCCGAAAATTCTCACATGATCATTCAACCACTCAACAAACTAAGCTTATGTAACAAAAATGAAAATCTTTTATATTTAACTAAACATTTAACTATTTTGTGATTATTTTTTTATGATTTATATCTATTAAAGTTATCAAAATTAGATATACACCTCTTAAAGTCATTAAAATTAGATATACACCTCTTAAAGTTATCAAAATTAGAACAATTTTCACCGACACTATTATATTATTTAGACATCAATTTTACTATTATTACAAACTTATTAAATTTTAACTTATAACATTTTTAAACCTAATGTATTATAAATTTATAATAATGATCTTAACATGTTTAATCAATAATTATCTTTACATATTTATTTATTTACCTTTTATAATAATGATCATTTAACCATTGTGTCAATTATGCTTATGTATATAATAAAAATGAATATCTTTTATATTTAATTAAACATTAGACTATTTTTATGATACTACAATTATTTATTTTATGACTTACACTACTAAAATTAGAATGAATTTAATCATCACTATTTTATTATATTCAGACATTATTTTTTATTGTTGCAAGATTATTAAATGTTAACATATAAATCAAACACTCTCAAACTTAATGTATTAAAATAATGATCTTAACATATTTAATTAATAACTATCTTTACATATTTATTTATTTATCATTTATAGTTTGAAACCTTTTATCTAGGAGATCACATATATGTTTCCATGAGAATTCTACTTAATATTATGTTGTTTTAGATGACTTGATATTAGTTTTATTTAATAGGCAGATGACTTGATGTTATATAATCATTTTCTTCAATATATTGAAGTATTATTAGTATAGATCTATTTTTTACTAATAAACTAATAAGAATTGATAGGATCTTACGATCATCGATCCGATCCTTCAATCATCGATCCTATACCCTTCCACCAATCCTATGTAGGATCTTGATCTTGACAACCTTAGAGTAAATTCTACAATTACATTTTGTATTTACGTCAAACCTTCTGTAGCACCTCTGCTTAAAAATAATAACGGTCTGTCACGGTCTGCCTACGTGATAAGTAGTTCAACGCTACATCATCTTTTTAATTTACTCAGCTGCCACATGAGATGAATTACCAAAATACCCTTAATTCCCCCTTTTCTTTCTTCCCCCTAATAAAAAAGCTGCAGAAATCCCTAAATCTTAAACTTCAAACAAATGTTTCATGGAAAAATAGTCTCAAACATTACAGTAACTTAGCCCTAAATCAGTAAATTTTATCAGATCTTACATTATCTCAGCCTTAAATCTTAAACACCACAATGATCTTAAAATTTATACCCAAAATATTAATCTAACACAAAATCCTAAATTATTTTGTTCCTAAATTACCTTCTAACAGAAGTTTGTGTGAGAGAGGTTGAGAACTTGAGATGAGTATGAGATTGAAAGAGATGATATAGAGATACCGAGAGAGAGAGAGAGAAATGTTAGATTCAAAATTCTTTTCGGTATAAACCGTAGCTCAATAAAACCCAAGATCTCATATTGAACACATCAAGAATCAAAATAATTATAGAGCGGAAGCATACCTGAATCCATGACGATAGATTGTTGTTTAGAGCCGAGCGGTTGGCCTTCCAGATCTACATGATTCTCTATCCCAGAGTCTCCTTTGATTAAGCCTCTCAGTTTTTTTTTCTAACGATGAGATCTTAAGGAGAACATAATGGTTTCATGTTATCGTGTGATCTGAGGACCATAGCCACTTATAGATAATTCATCTTTTAGTATTTCTATTTTAGCCATCATAAAAATAGAAATTACCTTAAAATCTCTATACTTTAAAGAGTCAACAACCTATCAGATACATTAAAACCTCATTTATCCAAACCTTAATAGCTCACTTTTAATTGAGTTTAACTTTATTTAAGAGTCTGCAACATATAATTATTTTACATATAAGTAAAACGTTGAATTAAGAATTCAACAAGATAGAGAGAGAAGATGGTTCTGATGGAACAAGCGGTGGTGGTTGGACTTCATGGAGCAACACGATGGTGGTTGAGCTTACGTAGAAGCGACGCGGTGACAAAGCGTGGTCGGGAATGATAGCCTGTGATGGAGCTAGAGGACACGATGGTGACTTCCGATGGAGGCTGGAGAGAATTCATAGACTGTGGCTATAATGCTCGATGGTGGTGACACGCGGAATGTAGTGTGAGAGGTCATCGATTGTGGTTAATGACGTTGCTGCAATGGATAGGAGAAAAGAGATTTGTTAGCCTTAGTTTCATTCGAAGAAGGAAACTATAGAGAGAGACAATGGTAAGGTGCTTTTTGCCTTTAGGAGTTTAGGGTTTTGTTTAAGAGAGATATTTAATAATAATAATAATAATAATAATAATAATAATAATAATAATAATAATAATAATAATAATAATAATAATAATAATAATATGGCTCGATTCATTGGGTCCAATCGATTACTTTTTTTTAGGAAAAGAAAACAGAACAAAACAATTTGGTTACTAATTTTTACCGAACTGAACCGAACCACTAGAGCTAAAGAAACTAATTGAAACGAGTCGGTTCAATTCAGTTAGGTTACTTCAGCTCGCTAGTTATCTGCACACACTTACTCATTTCATAGATTTGTCTTAAAGAAGAGTAGTAGGTTTGTGTAACTTTTTAAAAAGATGGAGGTAATTTGGAGATGTGAAGAAATTAAAAGAATTTCAAGCTAAAATACTAGATTAATTTAGTTTAAAACTTATTAACTTTATAGTTAAAATAAGTTGCTAGCTTATCTCAACTAATATGTGTCAAACGTTCTCTAAAAATAAACTATTTATTTATTTAAGTTATAAGTTATAGGCTGCAGCTTAAGCTGAGTCAAACGGGACCGATATATGAGAAGATTTGGTTGGCGGAGTTGGTTAAACTCTCACACTCATAATTAAGTGCAGGCAACTTGTGATATACTCTTAGAAACTAAAGTATAGTATTACACTTATATAACTAAATAACTAAATTATTTATTCTAATCAAGTAACGAATTTAGTTACACCATGTATGGATCCACTTAATTGAAGTAACTAGTCATTTATCCCAAGCAACCAATTAAACTACACCACGTAAATTGAATCACACAATTTAAGTTACTAAATTATTTATGCTAAGTAACTACTTCTATTATCCCACGTTAATAGACCTTTCTAAGTAAATATGTACCCACATAAATTAAGTAACTGCGCCAAGCGAATTGAGACGGTCATAGGGCTGATGAGCACATTGAACTATCTATGTGGCTGAGCCCTTACAACCCAGGAAAAATGACGTAATTATCAGGGGTGCATTGCACTCTACCACTGAGAAAATTATTATATTTACTGATTCAATTTTCATATTATTTGATGAATATTCATATAGTAATGATTTTTCATTAAATTTGAATATAAGAAACTATTTTACAGAAAATGAGAAATTAAACAATTTTTGCCGTCGGAAGACTTTTTGTACATTAGTATTTGTGTTATGAGTATTTTAAAGCTAAAAAGTTTGTTATTTATTAACCGAAATTTCATATTATTGATGAATATTAATATGATAATGAATTTTTTATTAGATTTGAAAATGAGAAACTATTTCACAAAAAATGAGAAAATTAAATGATTAATCTTACCGTCGGAGGAATTTTATACATTAATAGTTTGGTTATAAATGTTTTAGAGCTAAAATCCGGGTTACTTATTCACTAAAATTAATATCACTGATGAATATTGATATGGTAATGAAATTTCTTTATATTTGAATATAAGAAACTATTTTACAAAAAATGATAAAATTATACAATTTTTACCATCGGAAGACTTTTATACATTAATAGTTTGGTTATAAATATTTTACAGCTAAAAAATTGAGTTATTTATTGACTGAAAGTTCATATTTATTGATGAATATTGATATGGTAATGAATTTTCATTAGATTTGAATATAAGAAACATATTTATAAAAAAATGAGAAATTTAAACAATTCTTATAGTCGGAAGACAGATACATTAGTTGATTGGTTATAATGTTTTAAAGTTAAAAAACTAAGTTTTTTATTGATTGAAAATTTATATCATTAATGAATAGTGATATAATAATGAGTTTGAGTTAGATTTGAATATAAGAAATTATTTTATAAAAAAATGAGAGAGAAAATTAAACATTTCTACCGTCATCAAACTTTTGTATATTGGTTATATATGTTTTAAAGCTAAAAAATAAATTTTTTACTTATGGAATTCTTATTATTGTTAATTAGGCCTCTTGTAATCCCTGATATTGTCATGAGTAGTCCTCATGCCTCCTATAAATAGTACGTCCCCTTCATGTTTGAGGATCTTCAACCTTATCTTACTATTCCGAAACATTCTCCTTATTTTCATCATTTTGGATTTGGAAAGTGGATTTTAAGAGCATTGACACTACCTAGACTGAGCTCATTCTTGAAAATAGATTCTCTCCTATTGGATCTCAATAGAAAGGGTTATGTTCTCAAAATAATGATCGTTCGTGTAAAAATGGATAGCCACGATCATCTCGATACGTCTATCGAGATGATGAGATAATTTTTAAATTTTTAAATTTTATTTTTTCCAATTTTACCATTTTGTGATATTCAATCTGAGCTATCCATTATGAAATGAACGGTTCAAATTCAACAAAATCCTCTCATGTTATAAGGAGAGAATTCCGATCCCTCATTCTTCACCCTAGGTACTTCATCCACGTTTTCAGGCGACATTATAGACTAGACTATTACACATTGACTGTCGCACGCATTTTTTATCACCATAACTTTTTTGGGTAAAAAAATATGATGAATAATTTTTCAAGTATCAATATATCTATAAAATTATCAGACATTTTAAACGTTAAAATAAGATAAATATTATGCTTCAGATTTAAAAGAAAAAATATGTGTTTGATGTATTTGAATTGTATAATACTCTGATTAGAATATCATATTATAGAATATGATAAGTTTATTTCTCCATGATAAATTTATTTCTCCACATAGTAGACAAAATGGAGGTAATAGATAGAGAGCAGATATACATAAAATTGTTTAAGTAAGAATAGTTGTATTGTTAGACGAAGGATGCTCAGACTCAGTTTCCGCACAGCATATTACGCAAATTGGCCTTGTCCTTACTGTTGAGCACCATCAACACTTTTGGCATTCTCCTGCACATCCTGCAATTTCATAAAAATTTCACACCCATATTCTAATTTTAATAATTTTTTATATGAATTAAATAAACGAATTGACTTTTTATATATTAGTATTCATTATATTCCCATCTTTTACATATTTGTTTATGAAAATATATTAATTATGTTCGATTAAGTATGTAAAAGAATATCTTATTGCATAAAACTTAGGAATTAATTTTAAAAATTATCATGAAAAATCCGAAAGAGAATCTAGGAAAATGATTTTGAATCTTTCTAAAAGACAAAAATTCAAATAGCTTTGAATAACTATTTTCTCCTTTAGAAAAAAGCCCCAAATTATGTAAAAGAAAATATGGAGCAAAAATTTCCATTTTTATTATTTTAATTCGAGCTGATAGGGAGTGAGATGACATTGCATTAGATTTATATAACAAGAAATTTATTATATAATTTCTCAAATCTATCACTACAAGAAAATTAGTCTATTACGACAGTTTTATTGTGACGGTTGAATCAACCATCGTAAAAAAGTGAACACGGAATATTTATTGCGACGGTTTACGTAACCGTCTCAATTGTTTCATTTATTGTGATGGTTTTTTGACAACCATCTCAACGATATAACTTATTGTGATGGTTTTAAACAATTGTCACAATAGTGTAATTTATTACGACGGTGATGCAGAACCGTCGCAAAATACTGGCCATATCTGTACATGTTTTTTGAAACCGTCGCCAAATAATGGCCATATTGTTATAGTTTACGAAACCCATCGGCACTGAAATGAGTTATTGATGGGATAAAATTTTAGCCTCCCGTTGGCAGCGCCTAGCTAATATTTCACATACTTCAAAACAGTTTATTTTTTCTTTTTCTCGAAGAGCTTCACCTGAGAAATCATTCATGGGTTCACCTAAGCTCATCGCCGTGGCTCCCATTGGTTTTCGTCGTGGATCTCGTTACTATGCTTGATTCTCGTCATCGTGGATCTCATTTTCTTCCCTAATTTTCTTTGTTTCTTTCACTGTGGCTCACTGTTCTTGGCCTGATTTTCTCATATCCATGGTTTTTCTCGCTTTCTTTGCTTGAGAGATCATCCATGGGTTCGATTGAGCTTGTCGTCGTGGCACTCACTGGTTTTCATCGTGAGTCTTGCAACTGTGCTTGTTCTCGTCATCGTGGGTCTCGTTTTCTTCTTAGATGGTTACAACCAAATTTTTCCGCTGGCATCTGCCATAGTTGACTTAGAGAATGATGATTCTTGGATATGGTTCATGCGTAAGTTGAATTCTTGCATTGAAGATGTTATTGATTTAGTTATTGTTTGTGATCAACACACTAGTATTTTCAAGGCCATTAGTATTGTTTTCCCTGATGCTCATCACGGAGAATGATGTTCCATTTATGTCAGAATATAAAGATTAGGTTTCAGCTGTCGAATAGCATTGATCCCATTTTTTATGCATGTGCTAAGGCTTATCTTATGCCTGACTTTGAGCGTCACATGCAGAGTTTGGATAAGATATCTCCACATGTTCGTTCTTATTTGGAGGAAATTGGATATCCGAGATGGGCACGAGCTTATTTTTCTAGTAAGTGGTATAACAATGCTGACCTCGAACATCTCTGAAAGTATTAACAATGTTTTAGTTGAAGCACATGAACTTCCTATCATACGTTTGTTGAAATTTATACATCAAATGTGTTTGAGGTGGTTTTACGAGCGTAGAACGGCGACATCTTTTTTGAAAATGAAGCTTAAACCATCGGTTGAGGAACATTTGAGGGATGACTATATAGTTGCTCGAACTATGTCGGTATGTGTCATGTATTTTATTTAGTTACTATATGGTTTTATTTTAACATCATGGTTATGTGTAACTTATTTTTACATCTTTTCAGGTTGGTTCATCCGATATAAATGCATTTCATGTTAGCCATTGTGGTGTCATGCATGTTTTGAACTTGAGTAGTCGTATGTGTTCTTGTTGGAGGTGGGATTTGGATCATATCACATGTGCTCATGCTTGTGCTGTCTTTTGCAATCGAAATTTGAGTTCATATTCATATGTTAGTCATTGTTTTTCAAGTACGAAATACGCTTCAACCTATAAAAGCGTCGTTCACCCATTAGGAAATTGAAGCATGTTACATATTCAGAATGAAGGTCAATTGAAGATACTACTTCCAGATGTGAGACCGAAGAAACAACGTATTCCTTCTATATGTGAAACTAGGCGACGTGTGAAGTGTGATTGTTGTGGTCAATTTGGTCACAATAAAAAAATATGCAAGAACTCAATTCGTGCTTCCTCTTCTAAGAGTAGTAAGTAGACACAAATATTATTTTAACATTTTGATATTATTAATTTTGTACTTTTATTGTTTATGAGCATTTTTTTGTATAAGTCTTAATGTAAGTTGTTTTTTATTGACAAACTTCCATTTAAGTTGTATTTTAATTGTTCATTTTAATTTAGTTGTTTCTTGAAAATGACTAGTTGAATATGATTATTTTATGCACACGTTTTTCATCGATAGGCGGGTTGTTAAAACTGTTATGTCTTTAACAGCTATATAGAGTTCGTCATAAAATTATATACCTTGTGTAGAAAATTTATTTACCGTCCTAATTTGAACTGAAAATGGGTTACCTATTTTTACATGTTACACCCAAATAATCCATCTCATGCACAAGAAATTATACTATACAACAGCACTCAATTATATGTTTAAATACTTCTCAAATTCTAAAAACGTATTCATAAGCATCCATATAACGGTATTTAAGAACTTGTTAAAAATCCATACTGAACTGAAATTCATACTAAACACAAATCCATATCAAATTCTTAAAAACACAAATCCAAACCCCACTAATCAAATTGAGATGCAAAGGAGAAGCTTAGTTCGGTTTTAAGTGAAGTTGGCTTCGGTCCTTGATCATTTGCTACCGTCTTTGCAGATATCGTATTTTGTCCGATCCAATACTTTAAATATACAAAAATAAAATTGGCCCATATACTAGTCTAATACTATGTGTATGATTTGAAAAATAGCTTAATGCCTAAAAATAAGAAGATTTGTCCAAGGGCTAAAAAAATGAAAAAAGGAACAAAAAGACTAAAACTAAAAAGTAAAGTCCTAAGTTTGCCTACAAATAGAGGGGAAGTATTTACTTGAAAGGGGAGACTTGGAGAGTGGGAAAGAGAATGGATTTCAGAGAGAGAAAGAGATGTCTTGAGAAAATAGTGAAAAGGAGAAAGAATGAGAGTTTTCATTTCTATTCATCTTCCATATTCTATTTTTCGTTTTATTAAGATAGTTCAAATCTCTTGCTTTTTAGCTTATAAGATATCTTGTTCATTCTGATTAATTATCTCTCTTCTTCATACTAATGTATTTGATATTTCTTTGTTTCTTTTTTCATATATAAGTTTGTTTGCTCATTTCTTTATCATTGCTCTTACTTTTAATCTTAAGTTTTATTTTCATGTATTGTTTATTTCTCTACAAGTTTGATAATGAGATTTTTTTACCATCAACTTAATCAATGAGGATGAGGATAAAGTTTTTGAGAGACGTAAAATTAACTCAATGTGAGTCAACCATTTAATGAGTTGAAAGTGTACATTTAATAAAAAGATCTCCTATGATAATGTCTCAAACATAAAAATGCATAAAATAGAGAGTAAAACCTCTATACAAGATTATGCAAATATTTAAGCTTTGATTTTTTTTATATTCTTACAAGTCTTTTTTTTTAGTTTTTGTCCATCATTTAAGTGACATTTGTTTGAACTAGTTACCATCCACGATCATTCCTAGCAATGAATGTGGAAATGAAAAATGAAAATCAGTGAACTAAGTGATCCAAAATAAAAAATTGTATGTTTATATCCCAAACAAAAATTATTTTATTTTGAAAGTTTTATTTATTTTTTAGTGATACTTGTTTAAACTAGTTATCATCCATGATCATTCCTAGCAATGAAAGAAGAAAAGAAAAATGATAATTAATGAACTAAGTAGTCCAAAAGAAAAAAATCGTATATTTATATTCCAAACAAAATTATTTATTGTTTTTCGTGACACTTGTTTAAACTAGTTACCATCCACGATCATTCATAGAAATGATGGAAGAAAGGGAAAATGGTAATTAGTGAACTAAATAGTCCAAAATAAAAAAATAGTATATTTATATTCTAAAAAAATTATTTAATTTTTAAATGACACTTGTTTAAATTAGTTACCATCCATGATCATTATCTTACTATTTGATTAGCATTAAGGGAAGAAATCTTTTTAATTATTTTGCGTATTAGTTCATTATTTTCACTCTACATATTCTTTTTTTAAATTTATCATCTCTAACATTCATTTCCATTATTATTACTTTTTCTTTATAGTTATTATCTCTTCTTATTTATTTATATATTATTGTCATACGTCACGGTTGTATGTGATTATCATTTCATTCTTTTATCATCAGAATTGACGCTCATAAATTAAAACCATAACAATTTGATTTAAATTTTATCAATTTCTTCATTTAGTTTTCACTAAAAAAAATCCGATGACGGACTTTAGAATTTTTGGGATACCAAACTTCTCGAACTACCAAGGTGAGGAGTTATTTTTAGGATACCGAGAGTAACTCAAATAACGCTTTCGTTTAAGAAAAATAAAAAAATAAAAATAATTTTTAATGGTCTTTGTACTACCCATTATATGCATTTATTTTCTCATATTAATGATGTAAAATGTACCAAATAGGACATTCAAAATTGAATTTTTATAACATTATTTTAAAAAATAATTTGGATAGTATTTTATTATATTTGGTAATTATTTTTCATAATGGGTGTCGTAGGATATTAATACACGCAAATGACTCACGAACCAACTTTAAATTTTCACATACCAAAATATTTTATTTTAAAATTAGGTGACCAATCACGCCCTAAAATGATTGGTGGCGACTCCGAATTTTTTTTTTTCAAAAAATGATTTTTCAATCGCTGCTTTGCGTCGCATGCACGTTGCGACAGCTTGGCGACTCCACTATGGAGAAATAATTGGTCCAACCATTTTTAGATCAATAGAAAGTCAAGCCAAAATTTCATCATATGTTATCCTTTTGTGCGGTTCTTTGTTTGTTTATTTGATTCATTATTTTTTTATAATTCGTGCTTGTAGTTGTACATAAGTCCTTTTTTAAGAAGTATATTTCTTTACATAATTTCTAATTTCACATATATACACTGGCCCTGTACCCGGGCTTTCCCTTAGGATTAGCGAGAATGAGTAGTGGTATGCCTTCGTGGAACTGTGGTTCCCGTGCAGGCTCATGAAAGTTCTCACTCAACTCGACCCTTTCGGGATACCATTTAGAGGCCCATATTACTCCTTTTGGATAATAGTGAGAACAACCTGAGAGCCGATTAAGAGATTTGAGAGCCCAACCACACATGTATTTTGTTCTCAGGGCCCATCTCATGACCAATGTTTGATAGAAATAGAGATTCTGCTTAAATATGATTTCTGATTAATTTTATTCATGTATATATTTCCTATGCCCTTTAAACAATTCTTTTCTTTCCCATTTTTTCACTTCTGACTTCGTCTTTCCTTCTGCATACATGCATTATGTTGCGTAATAGATATTGTAGAGAAGTATTCAATTTATTCATATTTTAGAGACCATGACTTCTACTCCGAGTGTAATAGAGGATCAAGTTATAGTAGTCCAATGGTCAGAGGAAACGCAGAAACGAAAATGAGATTGTCTGAAAAAGGAGGATGTCGTTCTTCTACCATCAACCACAAAGATAGAGTTCTCACACACTGACTTAGAGAGGTTGAAGAAGATATGGGAGAATTTTTCACCGGAGCAGAAAAATTTATTTGTTGGCAAATATGGTCACATCGCTTATCTGTATATTATAGTCAGCACTCATGTTCTTAAGGCTTTAATGCATTTCTGGGACCCTCTGTACAGATGTTTCACCTTTGGAACAATTGATCTTACTCCTACAATTAAAGAATATCAAACCCCACTGAACGTCCCACTGCAAAGCACAAATAAAGTTTATATTTACGACAAAAGGCTCACATTGAAGAGAGCTTTATCTAAGTTCTTGGATACTGTCCATGCATCTGAGATTGAGAAAAGGTTGAAAGTCAAAGGGGGGAATGCGTGTGTGCCGCTGGACTACCTCTTAGATCTCGCCCAAAATGTCTTAAGGGAAGATAATGGTCTGCCTTTTTATGCTCTGTGTATATATGACACCGTGTTGTTTTAAAAAATTCAAGGTTATATGGATGATAAAGTGATAAAAATGTTCCCGCAAGTTGAACATGGTGTTAACCTTGTTATCTCAATTCTAGCTGAGACTTTTCGTTCCTTAAATCACATACGAGCGCTTGGAAAAGAGAAGTTCATCGGCTCTCCATCTCTTTTGTGTATTTGGATTGTTAGCCATCAAAGATGTCCACCAGATTTCAAATGTCCTCAAGTTAAGTTTTTAAGTCCACGGATGAAGACGAGAATCCCCATTGTAGAATTTGGAATGGCCAAATGAAATCCGCAGTTTTCCACAAAAGGGGTGTGGCTCTCACACCTATCAAAGTTGAAAGATAAGGATGTTATCTGGAAAGCCCAATGGATGTTGTTGACATTGATGATCTACAAATGCCGTGACTATCAATGGGTCCCGCTCCCAGGACCATGGGATTGTACTAGTTATGCTTCACTAATGGTGCTCCGTCAACTATACATGAGACAGTTTTTCCCTGCCATGCACACATTAAAGGACATTGAGATCAGTTATGATTCTCAAGATAATTGCAGCAGCTAATTGGAGGTTGGAAAATAACGAGAAAGGTGCAAAATGAGAATAATCACATGAATTGCACAAAGGAGTATGAAATGTGGCTTGAGAGCAGAGGCAAAGTAATTATCACCTTACCAGTTAAGGATTTACAATCGCACAAGTTACCAGAATCTTATCAGGAGATTGTTAAAAACAAGGAGCATGATGAGTTATATGAGGAGCGTCGAAATAATTTAGCTCTCTTAAAAGAAAACAGACGTCTAACAGTCAAGATGAATTTGTCTGGCAAGCACAGTATCGAAGTAGAAAAATAACTCAAAGATTTGAGAAACAAGGTTGAGGATCAAGAATATCTGAAGCATAAAAACTTAGAGTTGGGAATTGACACTCGCAAACTGAACAACAAAATTAGAAGGATGGCAGAGGACAATGAGAATTTACGAGTGAAATAAGTTAGTACAATAGGTTTTAGAAGAGGTTAAGGGGGCTGTCGATAAGAAGAATGCGTACATCGTTGAGTTAGAAAAACAATATGACTCATTACGACGAATCACTGATAATTTACAAGTTGATTTAGAGAATCTGAAAGTTAGAAAGACTGAGTCACCAAATGATAGTGAAGAACTATTGAAAGTCATTGCAAGCCTTGAGCACCAAGTTAGAGCGTATCAGAACGTTGTAGAGAAATTGGCAAGAAATAATGATGCTAATGTCGACACACTGAGATATGATTACCAATTACTGCAACAAGAGCATGACTTGATTCGAGAACGATCAGGGCAGGCTATAGAATGGCTTAAAGGCGTGGCTGTGAGAGCGAGCAATTTGGCGGAACAAGCATCATTTTTGAAAAAAAAAAGTGTTTTGCCCATCCATCCTAATGGGGAGAACTTGTCTAAGTTCTTGGAAGAAATCAACAGAGATTTGGGTCATTTTGGTTATTTTGTATAAACTCATATTGCAGAGTAGTGTAGTTGACTTCTACATACTCAAATGTAGTGGATGGCTCTACTAATTGAATGAAATTGAGTACTTTTGGACTTTCACTTTACGCAATATCATTTCTCATGCATAAATTTACTTTCATTATTATTATTGTTATTATTATTTATTCTTCTTCATTAGTAAAATCTACCATCTCATTGTTTTATTTTTATTTATTTAAGAAAACTTTTCAAAGATATCTCGTAAACTCCGACATCCCTATCGAACACGAGCTCAGGTTAGGGTCATGGACAAGCAAGAAAGAGAGCAATCGCGAGAGGAAATAAAAGAAGAAATTAGGGAGCTGAAAGAGCAAATGACAAGAGTTCTGGAACCCCTCGCCGCGAGTAAGGGAAAAACCTATCTTGAAAATCAGCAAGGGGCTCAATCATCACAAAATCAACTGACAAATGATACTCCACCTTACCCTCATGGGTTCACTCCAACTTATCAACGTCATCAGACAGACCACTTTCAGCATGCTTCACCACCAATAAATATTCAGCACTATCCATTTTCAAGTGTCTAAGAAATGATGCAGACAGGGAAAAGTGGGTACAACCCATCCACAATGGCCCTGGCCACAACCAAGCTTTCACCTCACAAGGCGAACTCGCTAATGAGCCAATCATCATGCCCAATGTTGATGAGGGGCAGAGGCATGTTACTAAACCAAGCGAAGACCCGCTGTCCAAAGATAAGCTGGACTTTTTAGAGGAAAGATCGCGCGCCATTGAAGGGTCAGATGTATATGGTACCATTGATGCGACTCAATTATGTTTGGTCCCAGATGTTACCATCCCGCACAAACTCAAACTACCTGAGTTTGAAAAATATGATGGTAGTGCATGCCCGAGAAGTCACCTTATTATGTACTGTAGAAAGATGGTTGTTTGTGCAAATGATGATAAGTTGCTGATTATCATCATTTGCAAGTACAACATAGCCATGTGAGAAAGATGGCTATGTTGTACTTGTATTTTCTTAAGAAAGTTGCTGATACTTTCTTAAGACAATACAAGTACAACATAGCCATGACTCCTGATCGTCTGGATCTACAAAGGATGGAGAAAAAGCCTACTGAAGGCTTTAAAGAATATGAGTAAAGGTGAAGGGAATGAGCTGTTCAAGTACACCCCCTTGTTAGAAAAGGAGATGGCTACAGTGTTTATCAACACCTTGAGATCTCCATTCTACGATAAGATGATTGGAACGCTTCAAACAACTTCTCTGACATTATAGTGATTGGTGAAATGATTGAATATGGGGTAAAGAATGAAAGAATTTTGGAAGTCGTATCCAATACATCATCCGTAAAAAAGGGGCCGCCATTGAAGCGATAACAAGGGGATGTACAGACGATCAGCCTTTGAGGGGAAATAGAAATAATCAACGTTTTATCCAGTATGATCCAATCTACATGTCATATATAGAACTCTTACCTCAGTTGATACGGAATAATCAATTGGTGTCAATTCCTTATGAACCTCTACAACTACCATACCCAAGGTGGTATGATCCGACTGTTCGCTGTGATTATCATGCTAGGGCAGTGGAACATTCGACTGAGAATTACACGGCATTAAAAGGTAGAGTGCAGGCATTGATCAATGTTGAATGGTTGAATTTCAAAAAGGCTAATGGAAATCCAGATATCAATTCTAACCCTATACCAAATCATGGGAATCCTATCGTAAATGCAATTAAGAAATATTTTTCATATGGAAATAGGGACGTGGAAGATCTGAGCACGTCAATGGAAATACTTTTCCATCTTCTTTCTAGAGCAGAGTACATCTACCCAACACGCTCAGAGGATGAAGACGTTTCTAGGAAGCATATGCATGACTTTAATTGTTTATTTCATAAAAATGTGACGGGGCATACAATTGAGGAATGTGTTGATTTTAAAATGAAAGTGCAAAAGTTGTTGGATGCAAAGATACTTACAATAAGTCATAAAGGAGAAAGGGAATACCAGGAAGATGACTCTTTAGTCCTCATGATAACTAAAGAATCATCTGAAGTTAATGTTGAAGTGTCGTCCTATATCCCAAAACCTCTCACAGTACATTATGAGAAAAAGCCAACTCACACCACTATGTTTCATACTCCGATGCTTATCACCATCCAAATGCTGGGTGTGTTTGCTTACAAGGATTCAAGAGCTTTCATGGACGTACGAATATAAGGTCATTACAAGCAGTAACGACAAAACTCAAGCGATAAATCCATCTGACCTCGATCTCCCCATAACTAATATTTCAGGAGTAGGTGGGATGACGAGGAGTGGCAGATGTTACACGCTAGAAGTTTTGAAAACAGATAAAAGCAATGAGGTTGAAAGGAAAAGGAAAGGGAAAGCCAAAGAAGAAGACAATGGTCATGAGTTCCAAGGAGAAATGCATGGCGGCCAAGTGATAGACCCAAATATAATAAGAGGTACGGAGAAAGAAAGAGCAGTGTCTGAAGAAGAAGTATGTGAATTTTGTAAGCTCATCAAGCAAAGCGAGGATAAGGTGATAGAACAACTTAATCACTTACCTACTCGCATATCTTTACTGTCACTCTTTCTGAATTCTGAACCACATCGCCAAGAATTATTGAAGGTTTTGAATCAAGCATCATCTGTCATGACATTACAGTGGAGAAGTTGAGTGGAATTGTGAGAAATATTATCGCACCAAATTTTATCACTTTCACAGACGATGAAATCCCTGCCGATGGTAGTGGACACACTAGAGCTCTACATATGTCCATGAAATGTAGGGATTATGTTGTTGCAAAAGTATTGATTGATAACGGCTCATCTCTAAATGTAATGTCAAGATTCACACTAGCAAAGCTCCCTGTGGACGCAACACATATGCGACCGAGCATGATGATAGTAAGAGCGTTCGGTACCCGAAGAGAAATGGTCAGAGACATAGAGATACGAATTCGAATCGGCTCATGCCTATTCAATATTGTTTTCCAAGTGATGGACATAAATCCAGCATACAGTTTTCTTTTAGGTCGACCATGGATTTACTCTGCTGGGGAGGTACCGTCTTCATTACATCAGAAGCTGAAATTTATAATGGATCATAAACTCATTTGTATATATGTGGAAGAAGATTTATTGGTATCTAAGTCCGCTACCATGTCGTATGTTGATGCGGCAAAAGAAGCATTGTAGTGCTCATTTTGATCATTTGAGATTGCGAATACCACATTTGTTGCTAGTGGGAAACTCGTTCCAACACCAAACCTATAAAAAGTATCTCAGATAGTGACAAAGTCGATGATAAAATGGGGATACAAGCCAGGCAAAGGACTCAGGGGTAAGCATCAAGGCATACATAAGTTAATCGAGTGGGACAAGAATGAACAAAGGTTTGGGCTTGGATATAGACCGACCAAGGCTGATAGAAGGAGAGTGGAAGCTTAAAAGAAAGAAAAGAGGATTGCAAGGCTCGAAAATAGGGAATTCGATATGAAAATGGCGATCATACCGCATATTTTTGAATCCTTTAGAAGTGGGAGAATTTCATTCGAAGAACCGGTTATAGTAGAGTAATACGAACTTGAAGATGATATCGCTCATCTTTCAATATCCGCATCTTGGGAAAATCATCAAGTGCAAGTACTGAGGACATGATTTCTCGATACAATTTAGATCATGAGCTTAACAATTGGGACGTCACTGAGCTACCAGTGCTTCTCAGGAATTTTCAAGAGTAATGTGTTCGTGCCAAAATTCTAATGATTCTACCCAATGCCTTAGGAATTTCGTTGTTATAAGTCTATGTTCTCGCCTATTTCATGTCATCTCTTTGAATGAAAATCTAAAAACTTATTTCGTCTCCTTTTGCTAATGATAAATACAATTACAGTTCTTTTTGTGCTTCCTTTTATGTCTACGTTTCCATTTCTGAAATGTTGTTCATAATCATGCACTGTTTATTTCTTTTCTCACCTTCCTGTCATCCAATAATCCAATTCAGGTTCGAGAATGGTGATTTTGAAAATAAAAGCATAAGCAATAACTTTGACAATCTCATTCTTACCATAGAGTCAGATGAAAGTGACGAGAATAATTTCAAACCATCTCCGAAAATGTTAAGAATTGTAGAAGATGATGAAAAATAACTCAACCATATCAAGAGTTAACAGAGGTGATAAATTTGGGATTGGAGGGAGAGATGAAAGAAGTCCAAATCGGCACTTCTATGACGAGCCAAAGCCGCCGAGAATTAATTGAATTACTCAAAGAGTATATTGATGTATTTGCATGGTCTTACCAAGATATGCCGGGTCTAGACACTGATATCGTGGTTCATCATTTACCACTAATTCCTGAAAGTAAACTAGTGCGACAAAAGTTACGGAAAATAAAACCAGACATACTGATACAAATCAAAGAAGAAGTTAAAAGACAAGTAGATGCGGGTTTTCTAGAAGTAGCAAAATATCCAGAATGGGTTACTAAAGTCTCAGTGTTGAAGAAAAATGGGAAAGTAAAGGTATGCGTCGATTATAGAGACTTAAATCGGGCAAGCCCCAAGGATAATTTTCCATTACCCCATATCGATGTCTTAGTAGATAACAGTGCAAGACATTTAACCTTCTCTTTCATGGATGTTTTTTCAGGGTATAACCAAATCAAAATGGCTCCTGAATACCATTAAAAGATGACTTTCATAACTTTGTGGGGTACATTTTGTTATAAAGTTATGCCATTTGTTCTAAAGAATGTAGGGGCGACTTACCAGGCAATGATAACACTGTTTCATGATTTGATGTATAAAGAAATTGAAGTGTACGTTGATGATATGATTGCCAAATCTCGTCAAGGGGAAGATCATATGGTCACTCTGCGAAAACTATTTGAACGATTAAGAAAGTTTCAGTTAAAGCTTAACCCGACAAAGTGTACATTCGCAACATCTTCAGGGAAACTACTTGATTTTGTCGTGAGCAAGGAAGGAATAAAAATTGGCCCTAACAAAGTTCGAGCCATCATTGATATGCCACCACCTCAAACTCAAAAGGAAGTTAGAGATTTCTTGGGAAGATTAAATTACATAGCCCGGTTCATCTCATAGCTAACTGCAACTTGTGAACCTATCTTAAACTCCTCCTGCAAAAGTGATACAGGAAGATAAAATGATGATTGTCAAATTGCTTTTGAGAAGATCAAGCAATACTTGCAAAATCTACTTATACTTGTTCCTCCAACTCCAGGGCATCCACTTATTTTATACCTTGCAGTGACAGAAAAATCCATGGGCTGTGTACTTGGTCAACACGATGCATCTAGAAGGAAAGAACAAGTAATATACTATTTAAGCAAAAAGTTCACAAACTATGAGGCTAATTATTCGATGTTGGAGAAAATGTGTTGTGCATTAGGTTGGGTTGGTCATCGGCTTAGACAGTACATGTTATGCCGCACCACTTGGTTAATTTCAAAGATGGATCCAATCAAGTATATCTTTGAAAAGCCATCACTTTCTGGGCGAATTGCTAAATGGCAAATGTTGCACACGGAATATGATATTGTCTATGTCATGAGAAAGTCAATAAAAGGAAGTGTACTTGCTGATTATCTTACAGATCAACCAGTGCAAGATTATGAGCCTCTGAAATTTGATTTTTCTGATGAGAACATATCAGTCATATTAAAAAATGAAGGATAACCTACGGATCCAGAATTGTAGACAATGTCATTTGATGGCGCATCTAATAATGTACGACATGGAATTGGGGCAATCCTCATATCTCCTGAGGGAAAGTTCTTCCCATTCACAGTAAAATTTCACAAACAATGTGGCAGAATATGAGGCATGTTCCATGAGAATTCAAGCAGCTTATGATATGAAGATAAGAAAGATTCGAGTGTACGGAGATTCGTTATTGGTGATACGACAACTAAACGGGGAATGGGAAGCTAGAGACTCCAAGTTGTATCTTACAACAAACATGTAACTAAGCTAAGCCGAACTTTTGAAGTGATCTTATTTGACCATATACCCAGAGAGAATAATCAAATTGCATATGCACTGGCAACTCTAGCATTCATGTTCGTCATAGACTTTAAGAAAGAAGTGCAACCCATAAAAATTGAGAAACGAGATTTTCCTGCTCACTGTATGATTATTGAAGAAGAGTCAGACACAAGACCATGGTATTACGACATCAAGCTTTATATAAAGAATGGGGAATATCCATCCAAAGCTTCTGAGAATGATAAACGCACTATTAGAAGATTGTCCATGGGTTTCTTCTTGAATGATGAAATACTCTATAAAAAAAACTATGATATGGTGCTCGTAAGATGTGTTGATGCAAGGGAAGCGAATCAAATCATAGAGAAAGTTCACAAAGGAATTTGTGGTGTTCATGCTAATGGACATATGATGGCCAAACAAATCTTGAGAGTAGGATGTCATTGGTTAACTTTAAAATCTGACTGCATCAAGTACGCCAAGAAATGTCATACATGTCAAATTTATAAGGATAAAATTCATGTACCCGCATCCCCACTACATTTCATGGCCGCGCCTTGGCCATTTTCTATGTGGGGCATAGACGTCATTGGTCCAATCACACCAAAAGCCTCTAACGGGCATCGTTTCATTTTGGTCTCTATAGATTATTTTACTAAATGGGTGGAGGCAAGTTCTTATTCGAGTGTAACCAGAAGTGCGGTTGTTAAGTTCATTAAAAATGAAATAATTTGTCGACATGGTCTACCTGGAAGGATCATCACAGATAACAGGACAAATTTCGATAACAAGATGATGAAAAAATTATGTAAGCAATTCAAAATTAAGCATCATAATTCATCTCCTTATCGTCTGAAAATGAACGGAGCAGTGGAAGCAACCAATAAGAACATAAAAAGGATTATAGAGAATATGACGGAGGTTTATAAGGATTGGCATGAGATGCTCACGTTTACACTACATGGGTACTGCACATCAGTCCGAACATCAACTGGGGCAACGCCATGCTCTTTGGTATATTGCATGGAAGCGGTCCTTCCAATTGAGGTGGAAATTCCCTCTCTCAGAGTCTTAATGGAGGCGAAATTAGAAAAAGCAGAGTGGGTACAAACACGTTATGAACAATTGAATTTCATCGAGGAAAAACGATTGACTGCATCATGTAGAGGGCAATTATATCAAAGAAAAATGATGCACGCATATGACCAAAAATTGCGTCCCCGATGTTTCTGAGAATGAGACTTGATGTTGAAAAAGATACTCTCATATCAAAAGGATCACCGGGGGAAGTGGACCCTAAATTACGAAGGACCTTTTATTGTCAAGAATGCCTTCTCTGGAGGAGCTCTCATGCTAACAAACATGGATGGAGATGATTTACCGCATACATTTAATTTTGATACAGCCAAGAAGTACTTCGTTTGACTGCTCTAAGTATGGGAAAATGAAGTTTGGCAAAAAAAATGTTTTTTTTTAAAAAAGAGTTGTCTCGAATACTGGAGAAATTCTTATTCCATATTTTTGTTTTCATCATCAATGAAGAAATTTTTTTTCTTTCTCAGTTGACAAATACATATACTTCATCTTCTCCTTATTTCCATTATTTTTTATACCTCACAATTCTAAGATATCATTAATTACTCTTGAAATAACTCAAAACATAAACTTGGTTAGGTGAAAGCTAATTAAAAAAAAGAAAAGAGTAGGAACTAAGAAAGGTGGTCTGAGTGCGAGGTGAAATCTTGAAAGTCACTATGAGAAAGTCGGTATGCACGTAATGAAGGCGAAAGCACGATTGGAGGATTGCAATTAAAGTACAAGAAAAGAAGTAAAATGTGGAAAAATTATGCACTTTTCTTCATCATCGACATGAAGCCAAATACTGGGGCACAAACCAATGAATATGGATGCATCATTTTCTTGAAAGTATGCTCGATACTTCATTGCGAGTCCATGACTTTAGGCCAAGTGATTGATTTGAAGGGTGAAGGATATGGCAATATTAGTCAACTTTCAAAAAAATCATCAAATAATTTTCTTACAAATGTTTTCACTCATGCATAGCACGCATGTACCCAAAATCACTACTTTGCATTTATATTAAATAATTACAACGTATAGACATGCATCATATTGTTCTGTTTTGATGCAATTCAAGTGCATGAATCATTTAAAGATATTCTTTCAAAATACATACATGACTTTCCAACACTTAGAGCGTGCATTAGTCTAGCTCTTGTACCACATGAAACTTGTAAAAATCAGTTCAAATATCATTTCAACATCTTTAGTTAAATCGAACCTGAATTGAGTCAAAGTCAAGCATGCGTCTATCCAGGTCCGTTTCCTTTCAAATATCTCGGTTAAATCGAATATGACTTTGTTAGGGTTGAAACCTGGTGTTAGCACCTGGTCTATTTCAATTAATATGGTTAAATCGAATCTGCATCGAGTCGAAGTCGAAGCTTGCCTATATCCAGGTCCACGTCGTTTTTTTATTTTTGGTTAAATCGAACCCGACTTTGTCGCAGTCGAAGCCCGGTGTCAGCGCCTAATCTATTTCAATTAATATGGATAAATAGAACCTGCATCGAGTCAAGGTTGAAGCATGCGTCTATCCAGGTCCACGTCATTTCTTTATCTTAGGTTAAATAGAACCCGACTTTATCGCGGTCGAAGCCTGGTGTCAGCGTCTAGTCCATTTCAATTAATATTTTCAAATCGAATCTGCATCGGGTCGAGGTCGAAGCCTACCTATATCCAGGTCCATGTCGTTTCTTTATCTTTGGTTAAATCGAACCCGACTTTGTCGCGGTCGAAGCCCGGTGTCAGAGCCTGGTCCATTTCAATTAATATGGTTAAATCGAACCCGCATCGAGTCAAGTTCGAAGCCTGCATCTATCCAAGACCACGTCCTTTCTTTATCTTAGGTTAAATCGAACCCGACTTTGTCGCAGTCGAAACCCGGTGTCAGCCCTTGGTCCGTTTCAATTTATAGGGTTAAATCGAATCTGAATTGAGTAGAGGTCGAAGCCTGTGTCTATCCGGATCCATTTCATAAGTTCTGTCATTTCATAGAACCCGAATAAGTCTAGGTTTCTATTCCCCTTATCTATATAGTCTTTTCTCAATCAAAATAATTATCTACACCTTCTAAGTTTAGAAGTGTGAAAAAAGGGGGGCAGCTATAGATACCGTATTTTGTCTGGTCCAATACTTTAAATGTTTATATCCCAAACAAACATTGTTTTATTTTGAAAGTTTTATTGATTTTTTTAGTGACACTTGTTTAAACTAATTATCATCCATGATCATTCCTAGCAATGAAGGAAGAAAGGAAAAATGGTAATTACTGAACTAAGTACTGCAAAATAAAAAAAAAATTATATATTTATATTCCAAACAAAATTATTTATTTTTTAAATGACACTTGTTTAAATTAGTTATCATCCATGATTATTCTTTTGCTATTTGATTAGCATTAAGGGAAGAAATGAAAAATGGTAAATAACAGACTATATAGTAAAAAATAACATGTTCATGCTAATTATGTATGAAATTAAGCATTTTTTCATAAATTAATTTATTCACACATAACAAAATTTATTATTAATTTATTTATTAAATAAGTATATATACATATAAACAAAATTAAAAAAAGTGACAGAGGGTGACCTCACCCTCTGTTACTTAACAGAGGATGACTTCACTCTCTGTTTTTTTCTTCTTTTTCTGTATGTTAATTTTTTTTGAGTTTTTTCTTTTGTTTTTGTTGTTTGCATTTTATTTATTTTTAAATGTACTAGTACATTACTAGGCACTTCATAATGATTATGCCAAGAATATTTTTATGTTCAACTTCAACTTTATTTTCATATGCAGTTGGACCTCTATAAATAAATAGTCCAAGAATAAAAAAAGTATTATTTTAGTGAAAATTAAATAATCAATAAATGAATAAGTATTAATTTATTGGTTAAACAATAACTAATTAAGTTATCAAGGTGTGAAGCCAAATAAGCTCTCAAAACGGTAATGACATTGAATAAGTTTTTGTTGCAGTGCGAGAAAACCACATTAAAACTTCTTACATGTTAAGAAAAGTTAGATATGAGATCTAATGTGACATCCACTTCAAGAATAATCAAATAATGATCAAGTCTTATTTTAAAAAGATCTTAGAGTCCAATCATAAACACTATGTATCAAGAAATTATTAATTTATATCATGTGTGAGACCCGTATGAATTTTTGGTAATCTATTATTTTATAAAGTTAAAGAATTATTAATTTAGCACGTTATCTCTAAATCTGGATAGTAACACGTTTTATTTAATTTCATATATGAAAAATCCTAATTGATTGCCCTTACATATGTGAGACTTTCCGGCCAAATAAACTAATATGCTTTATTAATCATGTCAATTTAAAGAAGATGCATACTTTTCATCTTAGCTTGAGTTGCAAAAGTTTCTTTATATGGTAAAATCTTGTAATACTCCCTCAACTCTGGATCATGGACACTTTAATTTCAAGACTTAAAAAATCGTCAGTCCTTTTGGTTACATGCAAATATATTATAACAAAAAAATTACACGATCATAAGGGGTATACTTCATATAAACATGATGAAAGAAAGTCATTTACAAAAGAATAATAACTTTCTTTAATGACGTAGCAAATTACCCCACTATAAATATCACCCTAATCAAAGGAGGTTCTATACAACTCCCGATTTCCATAGTGCCTGGAATACTTCAGCTTCTTCATGATGTTTAAGAACACACCATAATCTTTTCTTCACAATTCTAATAATGTCATTGGGAACAATATATTGTCCACAACTTTAGATTGAAAAACTCTCATGTTTCTCTTTAGCAAAATACAATGACAAAAACTATGAAAGAAAAGTTAACAATAGTAGATCCCAAGCCTTTCAGAGAAGTTGTCTTGAGCAGCCATTAGAGAAGACCATTGGAAGTTCTTTCCACACTATGCAATTCTCACTTCAACAACAAGGTATTAAGGATGCCTCTTGTCTCTGTGCAAGCACAAAACAGGTGATTCATTATCTCACTACCTTGAGAACAGAAAACATAGCTATGTCGCACATCCAGATTAGCAATGATGTCATTGGTGAACAGTTAGTGATGACAAACCAACCATGTAATAAAGGAGCACCTTTGATGGAGCTAGGAAACCAAACCAGTCTATGCCACTTCGCAATTCTTTTTTTTTTCTTTGGGGGGGGGGGG